>PVHX01011082.1:0-39399 GCA_004024805.1 Geosciurus inauris | reverse complement strand
ATGCCAGCCCAAAGCTACTTAGTAAGACCATGTCTCAAAAGTAAATAAACATATAAAATGGCTGGGGGTGTAGCTCAATGGTAAAGTACCCCTGGGTTCAACCCCCAGTACCAAAAGGAGGAGGAGGAGGAGGAGATGATGAAGACTATTCAGGACCATAGTGATACCCTGCAATGAAGCCTATCAGTGGGGGAGAGACTGGGCTAAACTCCAAATACAGCATGGGCAAGAGGGAATTGATAGTCAAGGAGCACAGTGAGAGTCAGTGGATAGAAAATGGCTAAGAGGAAATAAAAATCAGGGATAGGAGATTCTGGTTAAGCAAATCTGACAGGATACTTGCTGAAACAGGCCAGGGTGATCAGACATCACCTGGGAATATGGAAGATAAGGAACTTGACCAGATATTGAAAGTGATCAGATATAGAGAAGGGGGTATGTTCATGCTAAACTGACTTAGTGAGGTTTTTGGTTAAAACTATATTTTATGAGGAAGTATAAAAATAGGCAAAGTAGAAGATTCAGAAACCTGACTAAAATTTGGTCAAGCAAAGTATCCTTATCACCCTCCCACCGCATAGGAAGGCTCTTCTGAACACAGAGTAAGGACAAATAGGAAATAGAGCCTCACAGAGGGGGAGCCCCCACTAGGCTCAGAAGTTGGGTTTTCCTTCAGTCCAGGAGGGTAACCAGGCAGTGGAAAATCAACAAGTGGTGTTCAGTGGGGGTGGGGTGACCCATTGGGGTGACCTACATAAGGCCTTGAGTCTCCCTCTGCTTTCTCCAGCCTGGGGCTAAAAGTCGGTCATGGTGTGGGGGAACTGCTGTAACTCACCCCAGAGGCCCCCCGCACTTACACATTTGGGGAAAGGAGGACCAGAAGTGTGAACAAAGGATAAAGACTTTCCATCCCACCCTAGACAGGATCTTCACCATTTCCTCCACCCCTCCTCCCTAGGCTCTCCCTGGTGGGGTGGGGCAACACAAGCTCCTCTTCTCCCAAACATTCTCCATTCCTTCTTTAGCCTCTTGCCTTCACACCTATGAGCCTGATAACTGCCTCTTGCAGAAGAGTGGGTTAGGGACTAAAAAGACCTTCCATCAGCCAGCAGGGGAGAGCTGCTGGAGCCCCGGGTGCTTCCTCTCTCAGCCATAGTTGGGGTCCCCTCTGCCGATGGGCCGTTCTGCGTGGTGCTTGCCTTCCCCTGTAATGACTCCTCTCAGACTGGGAAGGGACCCAAGGGAAAAGAGAATACTGAGAGTCTGGTGGGCAATACCATGGCCCTGAGAACCAGGATACTTGGCGATGCTTTAGGGTTTAAGGAGGGCCTTCCTTGTACCCTCCAATGCCTGGCCTTCAGAGGTAGGATGAGTGAGGAGGGCAGGCCACCATCCTTGGGAGCAAAGGCCTCACACAGTGTAATGAATGGTTTTGAGCAACGAGAAAAACACAAAATAATTAATCAACACACTGCATCACTATGAATTAAGACGCGTTAGCATCTCATCATCTGTACTGGAGGCACTAAAGCTTTACATTCTTTATTTTCATCGGGTTCAAAATCAGTTTCTAAACAGTCTCCTACATTTTTTTTACTGTCCTGGTATCCCGGGCGTTGGGTTCCCCGATCCCTGAGGCGATTCATACATTTGCACCAGGCAGACATTTTCCTAGGGACGCAGAGGGCCCTAACCCTACCATCACGGCCCCAAAGAAGGTCTTCCCTCTCCTATAGTCCACCATATCGGGGTGACTGATGTTGACGTACACTCGCTCGCCCCTCCGGAGCTGCACCAGGCCACCGAACCCCACGCTTGTGTACCAGAGGGGCCGGTACTCTGGCCTCCCCGCACGGTCCAGCATCGGGGTCACGGTTTCTGCGCCCTCCAGCAGTAGTTCAGGAGCGCCGCGACCATAGGCGCCACCAGCCCGATACAGCGAGCTGCGCAGCGTGACGGAACGACCCTGAGGGCCCCCGCCGGCAGGTGGCGCCCGACCCCGGTAGCCGACGTTACAGTAGAGGTAATAGAGGCCGTCCTGAGGGAGGGCCAGCCCTTCGGCGCCAGAGAACTGCGCCCCGCTCCTTAGAAACGCTTCTTCTTTCTTCGCCTCCCAGCTTAGCCCCTGCCCCTTCATCCACGCGCCTGCAGAAAGACGGGCCAGTAGATTCTCGGGGAATCGGGTGCTGAGAGCATCGCTCGGGGCCGGGACTTAAGGGCGGGTAGGAAGGAGGGGGCGGGGCGCGGCTCCGGGTGGGGCGGGCGCGGCGATGCTACGTTTGGAAGTAATAGGAGTTGGGGGCTGAGGGCACCGGGTTGTGGGGTACGGAGTGCTGTGGTGGGGAAATCTAGGCTGGGTTTTATCTGCTCCTGGAGGGGAGGGAAGAAGCAGCAAGAATGGGGGATTAGCGGAAGGATGGGCACTGTAGGGGCAAGAGGTGATGGGGGAGCGGGGAAACCCAGCATTGGAATAGCAGAGTGAAGGGACTGTCACTCTTGGACTATTTAAATGTATATTCGGATCGACCAGAGCCTTACCAATAAGGTGGGCAGCGGGGAGCCTGGAGCTGAGATCCGTTTCTGGCTTCTCTTCTTGCAGCTGCTGAAACCCTGGAACTGGTGAAGAGTCCACCACTGGAGGCAAGGTGGCCACCCATGGATGCTTCCCATGAGAGGACAGGGCGCCAGGGCGCAGGAATGGATTCTTGGAGAAAGAGGGTATCTGGGAATGCAGATGTGAAAAGAGTTTGTTGCTCTTACTCAGTACTTGCTGGGCCTGTGCCCCAAGGCCTGCAGACTCCATTACCTGATTGGTTGGGGTAACAGTGTCCAGAATTCAGATTCAGCTGCACCCTTCCAACCATGGACCCAAGCCCCAGGCCTGGGTTTCCAGCACCATCCCCAACACACATATGCTTGGAAGGGAGAGCAAGCAAGGCATATGTATTTGGGCAGAGAGAGGAGCCTGTGTGTCTTGGGAAAAGGAGAAGAGAGAAATAGACAACCAGGAAGGGTCTTGGAGATATCAAGATGGTAGAAATACAGTAACATGGAAAGAGTCAGCAAAGAGACAGACATAATATTTCCACCAGAGACAGCCAGTCAGTTGAGCCAGGTATGCAAAAGACCCCAGGCATAGCCAGAGGTCAATGAGCATCAGCAAGATGCAGCCCTTTAGGGTCTGTTGCAGCCACTCACCAGTCCTTCCTGCTCCTGGGGCACCAAGGCCAGCACAGCCAGGACAGTGATAGGCACTGCCAGCAGCAGGGTCACCAGTGAAGTGGCTCCTGCCACAGCCAGCAGGAGGCAGCCCCTCCCCTGGGGCCTCCCACCCCAGCTGTGCAGCCCCAGTGCTCCCATCCAGACTCTGAACCAGGGCCAGGACAGGGGGGCTTTCATACCTCAGGGGTGGGGCCACCCCCTCCCTATAGACCCACACACCTGGCTGGGACTTTCCGCACACCCCTGCTCCCCTCACCCAGCTTCCTGTTTACCCAGAGCTGGGGTGGGGCAGCTGGATGCCTGGGTTCTCTGAACTGGGGAAGGTGTTGAGGTAGAGAGACCGTCTTTCAAAGTAGAGCTGGAGGGGCTTTTCACTCTGGCTCAGCAGGGAGGGAAATCGAGGCCCAGGGAGAAAGGAAGCTTGCAGAAAGTCTGACAGCAAGACTGTAATGACAATACAGAACAGAACTCCAGGTCTCAAATATAGTCTGCATTCTCCTATACCTCAGAGGTGGTTGTTAGAGCCTCAGGAGGCTGCAAACCCCTTCCTGAGGTGAAGAGCTGGAATAGGAGGACAAGAACTGGGGTCTTGAGGGATGTATGTCTGATTCCCTGAGATGAACCTATATATCCACACTGGGCTGACCTCTTCCCATTCCCTTGCTCACCCCTATCCCCCTATCGGTAGGTGGGAAAGGCAGAGTTAAGCCAGTTACAGCGATGGCAGTTGAAGGAGGCCTCAGCCTCACCATTGACTGCTGACTTGCTGAGGAGAGATGGGAATGAAGCATTACCTCCCTTGCCACAAAGATCAAAGACCAGGTAACGATGAGGCACACTCCCACCACAGAGACCTTTACTCTAAAATGAGCTCCATCCATTAGTAGATGCTTACTAAATGTTCATGAATAGATGAATAAAAGGAGAAATGAATGAATAAGCAAAACAAAATAGGAAAGACCAGATGAATGGAAGAAGTAGGCAGAAGGAGAGTTGAGGGAAGAAAGACCAGGTCTGAGGAAGTTGCAAATAGTCCTAGATCATCTCCACTTCTTGATGACATCTCTCTGTGTTAGCATAATAACAATAATAGTAGTAGTAGCAATAGTTATAATAATATAGCTAATATGCAAATAACACTGAGCATTGTGAGACACCAATCTACATACTTTATGTATAATAATTATAATAATTATTTTAATTCTGATAAAACCTAAGAAGAAACTGAAGCACAGAGAAATTAAGAAACCTGTGGAAAGTCTGGGCTTGTAGCTTAGTGGTAGAATAATTGCCCAGCATGTGTGAGGCCCTGAGTTAGATTCCTCCTCCCAAATTTGTGCATTTCATGCCAGGCACAGTAGCACACACCAGTAATCCCAGCAGCTTGGTAGGCTGAGGCCGGAGGATTGTAAGTTCAAAGCCAGCCTCAGCAATGGTGAGGCACTAAGCAACTCAGTGAGACCCTGTCTCTAAATAGAATGCAAAATAGGACTGAGGATGTGGCTCAGTGGTTGAGTGCCCCTGAGTTCAATCCCTGGTACCCCCCTCCAAAAAAATTGTGCATTTCACTGTATGTAAATTTGTCTTCCTCATGCAAAAAAAGAAAAGAAATGGGGAAACAAATACTCAAGTAAATGGTCAGCACACTATGGGGGTTAGAGGTGACATGTTCTAATGTTCGCAACTTCAAAAGTTACAAAAAACAAGATAAATGTGTGATAAAGAAAATATAGGCCAGATGCGGTGGCACACATCAGTAATCCCAGTGACTCAGGAGGCTGTGGCAGCAGGATCTCAAGTTCAAAGTCAACCCTAGCAACTTGGCACTGTCTCAAAATAAAAAAATAAAAATGGCTGGGGATGTGACTCAGTTGTTAAGTGCCCCTGAGTTCAATCCATAGTATAAAAAAAAAAAAAAAAAAAAGAATGAAAGAAAATATAGAAAAATGTTAATTGTAGAATCTGGGTAGTAAGGATAAATTTGCTGTACAATTCTTTCAAATTTTCTCTTCATTTGAACTTGTTAAAAAATATATAAACAATAAACAAACAAACAAAGCTGAATATTGTCCTAGTGTTCTGCAGGAGGAACATTAAGGATGGGGTGGTGGTAAGAAGTAGCAGAAAGTTGTTGAATTTTTATTTATTTATTTTTTGGTACTGGGGATTGAACTCAAGGCCTTGTACATGCTTATATCTCAGCTATTTTTACTTCATTTTGAGACAGGCTTTCTTTTTTTTTCCTGGTGGTACTGGGGATTTAACCCAGGGGTGCTTTACCACTGAGCTACACCCCTAGTTCTTTTTTTGAGATAGGGTCTTGCTAAGTTGCTGAGGCTGGCCTTGAACTTGTGATCCTATTTGTTAGGTCTGGTCAGGGTCTAAGATGCCCAATTGAGGAAACTGGTCAGCAGAGCTGCAAGCCAGATGTGACGTCACTAGTGGACACGCCTCCTGTCAATCAGTGAGTTTTCCTGACCTATCCAGGAAGGACTCTGGCCTTCTCTTCCTGTTCCCAAGCCCTCCCCTTCCTGACCTGGTTTTCTTGAAATTCTCTATGCACAGAATCTCTGACGCCATTTCTCCTGACACGCTCTGATGGACGGGGGATTTGGTCTGAGGGCACGCATTCCAATAAAGCCTTGCTGAGTGGCTTAATTCATCTTCTCCTGGTCATGTAATCTTTACACTATTGCCTTAGCCTCCTGAGTGGCTGGGATTATAGGCATGCACCATGCCCAGTTACAAAGTTCCTGAATTTGGAGAACAAAATCCAAATACATATGAACCCAGGCACCACATCTCTTCCTTACCTCTCGCCTTCACTTGAGCTTCCTAGTCTTTACCTTTCTTAAAAGCCAGGAGTGCAATCCTCCATCACCCCTCTCCCTCTCCATCATAGTACCATTAAGGGGCCTTTGCCTAGGTCTCTGTCCAGAGGGCCTTGGATTACTGCCTTTAGTTCTGTGCTCAGCACAAGAATGCTGCCTCCTGCAGGAAGTCTTCCTGGATTACTCACACCTCCTATGCCAACAACAACTTGTCAATTTTTTGCCCTTCATCTATTAGCAGTGCTCACATAGATCTAATCTGGCTGCCTCTGACTGTCCTGCTTATTTATTAATCAGCCAGCCAAGCATCCTGCTGGATCAAATGTAGAAGACCAGGAGTCACCCTAAAATCATCAGAGTTCTGTCCAATGTAGGAGCCAGGCTCTGTGTGTCCACACGCATAAACCAAGATCCTGAGCTCTCAGCAGATGCAGAGTGAAAGGTAACGGGAACAAGTTAATCAGGTAAAGCCCCTAGAGGAGGTGGACATTCATTGACTACTAGCATTATCAATAGGATGGCTGGAGTTGAGAAGGACCTAAACACAACCCACAGCCTGGGAACCTTGAAGGAAAGATGTTGTAATCCTAGACCTCAGAGATGTACTTCCTCTCCCAACAATGGTGGGGAAGTGAGGGCGGGGGGTAAGACCAAAGAAGGGGCAGGAATGTCTGAGATGGCCACACTCCTTTCCACCCAAGGGTCTTTAGCCAGTGTGTCTTCCCTTCAGGCCACAGGTTCTGAGTAAGCTAGAGTAGGTAGAGACCCTCATGGGGGAAATTGTGGTGTTAAGGTAAGGATGGCCACATCCAAGTAAGGTAAGGTTAAGAAGGGAGGCAGAGGCATGTATTTGATGTTCCCTGGGCCCTAAAGAAATCTTGTCTAGCCTGTGAGTCTGCACTGATCAAGGAAATGAAAAATCCCATTTCTGTTCCCACCGCCCTCATGGCCATCTCAGGCTTCTGTTTCCCACACACTAACATTCCTCTTAAATCTAAGAGAGTTGGTTTTAGACCATAGTCAGTACATCTGGCTTTAGGGTGAAGTCAGTGGCCCCTTCTTTGCATTCAAACAGGAACCAGTGGTTGGAGTGCAGGAAGTGCCTAAGGGGAAGTTATGAACCCCAGAAATTCCTCCCCGCCCCAGTTCTCCACACCAGCCAAGCAGGGCCTTGCTCTCCTGGGCCACAGTAGCTGAGGGGCTCTGGACACCTTTCTCTCTACTATTCTACCATCCTCCGCACCCACTCCAGGACCAGGCTCCTCTCCCTCCATCAGCCCTCTTCCCAGCACCTAGAACTATCCAGTACTGGAGAGGCCCCTCCAAACCACTTGGCCAGCCTTGGTCAGAGGGAAGGGAGGTTGAGGGCTCTGGAGTTGGGTAGAGCTCAAACTCCTGCTCTACCACTTCTGACTGCATATCTCTGTACATGTCCGTGCTTGAGACTCAGACTCCTTGGACCTGGGAAATGGGTACTATACTATCCTCTACTCTCAGAGGATCTGTGGGAACAAGCAGAAAATGCCCAGCTCAGGGTTAGTATTGCTTTAAGGTCGTGCTGCATAGGTCCGCTCGATGAGTTGGGGTCCTGAGAGACGAAGAGGGGTCTCTGGGGAAGATGAAATGGGGTCTCCCAGGACAGTGACGGTCCGCTGGGTCACTGCACCCAGACCCCAGGGTGTAGGTAAAAAAATGCTCTGCCCAAGCGAGAAGCAGAAACGTCCAAAGTTACAAAGGGGTGCTCTCTGTCAAGCACACAGTCTATTAGCATAGAAAGGGGAAAGATGGAAGAGAGGGGTTGAAGGTACGGAGATGCTCCTACAAGTTAGGACATAGATGAGGCTCCTTAGCTAGGGAAGATTGCAACAGCAGGGCCGCTTGTGTCATAGGTGAAAAATGAGGCACGTGACTAGCCCAGGCCATTAAGACCATTAGAACAGTGGCTAGGCTTCTTGACCTCCATGGCAGTTCTCACTCCTCAACCTAATGCCGCTGCAACAGTGTCTTTTGCACAGTGAGTAAGGGGCTTGTGCACAGGGAGGGTTGTAGGTGCTCAGGGAGTAATGGGTGAAAAGAGGCATGAAGGGTTCACTGTAGGTGATCAAGGTCTCTAAGGACTTCAGGTATTAGTGGGAAAGAGACCCCACAGGAGGTCCTGAATCAACTGTGGTGGGAAGCTACTGGGGGTGAGCAGCCTCAGATATGAGGCGAGGTAACTGATGAAGGATGCATATCTGTGGTAGGAAGTGAGATAATGAGGTTTGAGGTGAAAAATCTCTAAGTATATATTTCTGCCTCTAAACTGATAGGGGAATTGAGATACCCACAACCAACCAGGAGGATGTGAAAGCTGAAGAGAGAAATAGACCCTCTAATACTTCTTCTCCACAGACTGCCCTTTCCTCTACGGGGTGTTGGGGCTGGGAGGGCTCCTGTCCTTGCTTATGGTCATTCTGTTCACCTGCCTCTGTCAGCTCCATCGGAGAGGTGAGCTCTAACTTCATTTCCTCACTCAGCTATAGCAGTGTCCACCCACACCCTTCCTACTGCTGGGGCCAAAGTTTCCATCAATCCTGACAGGTCCTGGCTGGTGGGAGTTGGGTGGGAAAAGTGAGAGAAGGATGTGGAAAGGGCCAGGGCTGAGCTGAGGATGTAGCTCAGTGATAAAGCACTTGCTTAGTATGTGCAAAGCCCTGGGTTCTATCCCCAGCAATGCAGAAAAGAAAGGGGGGGGGGGCAGGGCTTTGTCCCTGGGAACCACCAGAATCAATAAGGGAGGAAACTACCACTGGGTGGTGTACAGCCAGTGAGGAAGCCTGTGCTGAGTTGCTTCTTTTCTTCCAGTGAAAAAGTTGGAGAAAAGATGGGTGAGTCTGGGGCAGGGAGGGGAGGGTAAGAGAGAGCCCAAGCAGGGGTGGGGGACAAGGGGGAGCAGAGGGCTGAGGTGAGGGGTGGGGGCCAGGAGTAAAGGGAGGAGACAGTGGAAGCATGAGAGTCAGAGAAGCAAAAAGAAAGAAGAAATTGAGAAGAAGAGAGGAAGAGAAATGGTATGGAGATCAGAGAAAATAAGATCAAAAGAGAAAGGAATGAGAGAGACAGAGATGAAAAGTGAGAGCAAAATTAGGAAAGAGACAGAAAATGAGAGAAAAGGAAAAAGTAAGAGAAAGAAGAAAAGTGTGCATGGGTGAGGCAGGGAGCGGGGAGCGGAGATGGAGAGACACAAAGAGAAACAGTAATAATAGAAAAGAACAGGAGCGTAGGTCTGCAGAGAGAAAGACAGAGACAGGGAAAATGAGGAGACAGAACCTTCAGAGAGAAAAAGGAAAACAGGCATCGGTGAGGTAAGAAATATGGGAGCTGGGGCTGAGGTTGTGGCTCAGTGGCAGAGTGCTTGCCTCCCATTTGTGAGGCGCCGGGTTTGATCCTCAGCACCACATAAAAATAAATAAATAAAATAAAGATATTTAAAGAAAAAAAAAAAGAAATATGGGAGCTGAGGGCAGTACTCAAGGAAGGATCTGAGAGTGCTGCTCCCAATACCCTTCCATCAGCACCTCTTGCATGGCCAGGACCAGCTTCTGGACCAGGAGCTCCACTATGCATCTCTGCAAAGGCTACCCATGTCTGGCAGTGACCAGGTCAAAGGAGAAGCAGAAGGCATGAAGGAGGACCTCAGCACTGATTACGCCTGCATTGCCAAGAACAAACCCACTTGAGTACCCCTGGACACCACTCTCACCCCAGGCAGGTGGTCAGGATCATCTTGTGGTTCACTCAGTAAAGACCATGATTTCACCACTTCTGTGTCTCAGGCCTCTTGGTCCATCTCAAGCCACCATTCCAAATGAGCACCATCAGAATTTAAGTGGCTGTTTGATAACATGTATTTAAATGCAACTTTTGAGAAAAATAAATAAAAATAAAAATTAAAAAAAAAAAAAAAGAATTTAAGTGGCTTACTCTCCCACTCATTTTGGGGTCAAGTCGTAACTATTGGGTGAAAAAAGGTAGTAAGGAACCCGAACTCCCCTGAAGGCAGAAAATAGTCTGTGGGCCTGGCTGGAATGGGCAGTTGACAAGTAGGAATAATTAATTTGATAATCTCCATTTATCAGGAACAGCAGCCTCAGCCTCCCTGGCCTGGGAGAGATGAATGTGCAAACTCCAGATAATGCCTCCAGGCACTATTGTACGGAGCTTTCTCCTTGGACCTTCACGTCAGACCTATGTGGAAGGGAGTTAAGAACCAGGGGGACCAGAATGGGGAATCTGGAAAATAGAGAAGAAAATATACAAGACTATCAAGGAGGAGGTAGTAATGCGGTAAAGAAGGATTTATTGGGGTCTCTTGAAGAGGGTCAGAGATCACTGGGATCTGGAATCATTCCTCAGAGGCCATCCAAGGAATGGCAGTGTGTCCCCATGTGTGAGTGGCATGGTGGGAGAGATGAAAGGAGCCATTCAATGCCACAACACTGAAACTCTCCTCTTCATTACGTCTGTTCTTACTGCCTCCAGTTCCTCCAGTTCCTACCGCCCCTTCTATCCCTCCACCATTGTCCCTGGCTCCATACTCACATTTGCCCTGGTAATAGAGGGTGCTGCCCGTGGCCACAGAGAGAAACTGGAGGCATAGAACCCATCCTGAAGGAGGAGCATTGTGCTAAAGAGCCCAGGAGGTCCTGCATGAGGGCAGTGGAGAGGAAGGGGCTTGGTTAACAAGGGCAGGGGAAGATTCCTGACCTCCAGGGACATTCCAGTCAAGGAGCTCCTGCCTCCCCATGCCTTACCTGTCTCCACCAGCAGCAGAGTCCCATTGTCTGTCCCAACACCCAGGCCTAGCACCTCCACCCTGCACACATAGACGCCAGCATCTTGGCCAGCATGTGCACACATAGACGCCAGCATAGTGTCCCGGATGTGCAGCTCAGCCTGGTGATTACAGAGGAATTGGGAAGAAACAAGGAGAACCAGGCAGCCCCTGAACTGTGGGCTCCTGTTCCTCACTTCCATCCTGGGGGCCACCTTGTCTTGGTACCATGTGATAGAGCCAATGGCTGGTCTCCCTCCACTGGCATTGAAGGAGCAGGGCAGGAGGGCTGCAGAGAACACAGGATCTTAGGGACAGAGAAAATCCAGAGATGCCTCCCTAGTTGCTCCTAGAGAAAAGAGCTTGGAGTGAATATCCCTGTCCCTCTTTGTAGGGCACACGGACAGGTACTTTGGGTGACTCACTAAACCGTTTCCTCTTTACTGATTTACTAATTTAATTTCTTTCTTTTTTGAGGGTACCAGGGATTAAACTCAGGGGCATTCATTCACTGAGCCCCAGCCCTATTTTGTATTTTATTTAAAGACAGGGTCTCACTGAGCTGCTTAGTGCCTCGCTAAATTGCTGAGGCTGGCTTTGAACTTGGGATCCTACTGTCTCCGCCTCCAGAGCCACTGGGATTACAGGCGAGTGGCCACTAAGCCGCACTAATTTAATTTCTTTTTTTTTTTAAATGTTTATTTTTTAGTTGTAGGTGACAGAATATCTTTATTTTATTTTTATGTGGTGCTGAGGATCGAACCCAGTGCCTTATGCGTGCTAGGCGAGCACGCTACCACTGCGCCATAATCCCAGCCCCTAATTTAATTTCTTAACATTATTTATTAAATCATTTTTCGAATTCTTTCCCATTCCAACTCTCACCCTCACCCTCTCCAGCTGCCTTCACAAGGGACTTGTCTTGCTGAATTTATCCTGCCATGCTGTAATTGCAACCCAGTAATGAATGTGGCTGCCTAGCTAACTAATATCATTACGATACTCCAGGAATAATTTTAGTACTAATAACATTCCATAATAGTAAACTGTCCTTGCTATGTTTTTTGTAAGAACATTAACTAGTTAAATTTCCAGGTGAAGACATAGCTAAAATTGGTTAAGATCCCCATGGAACTTGTCCATATTGATTATTAAATCAATTATTAAAATCTCCAATTAAAATTATCTAGTTAGGGAAAATTTCCCGTCATTCTATTTCAGTGGTTTTCAAACCTAAGAGTGTATGGGAATTCCCTAAATTACCTGTTTGTACTTTTTTTTTTTCCCTTGAGCTGAATTTCACTCTGTTTTCTAGGCTGGCCTCAAAGCCCTGGGCTCAAGGGATCCTCCCCATTCAGCCTCCTGAGTAATTGGGACTACAGCACACACACACCCCAAAGTGTTTGTTAAAACACATTCCTTGGTTGGCCCCTAGAGTCTGGACAGAGACCTAAGAATTTGCCCCAGGTTTCCAGGTGGCTGAAGCTGGGTATGGAATCTACACCCTAAGAAGCCCTATATTTAGTTAACTAATATGCCTGACAGTTAAGCAATCTCTGTTAATTAAAATAGGTTTCACTAAAAAAATTATGTTAGACTTAATTAGGTCTCCTGAACTCCTAATTATATATCCAGATCCTAGCTAATAAGCCTAATTTAATACACTTCTTAAACATCAAATGAAAATCCTAAAAAAAAAATAAACCAAAATTCTGGTTCTTTCCTTTTAAAAAATCCTTCT
Source organism: Geosciurus inauris (assembly GCA_004024805.1). Lineage (NCBI taxonomy): Eukaryota > Metazoa > Chordata > Mammalia > Rodentia > Sciuridae > Geosciurus > Geosciurus inauris. The sequence goes on along the minus strand of PVHX01011082.1, from coordinate 26,795 downwards.
TTCCTTCCAGCTGTTTTTACTGGTTCTTTCAACTTTATCTTACTAGGAAGCTAGCTGAGAGGAAAAGGGCTCTGGGATAGAAACTTTGAATGACACTTGCCGTAAGCCAGAGACCTGGAGGGATGGTGAACCTACTCTCTACTGGCATCAGCTAACAGAGGCAAGGGGAAAGCCCCACAGCTCCCTTCAGGGCACAAGGTTCAGCCCCACCAAGCTTGCTTCCTCAGGGCATCTAAGTCCAGCCTCCCCCATGCCTCCTCCTCCCAGTCCCACACCCCTTAAGGTCCTGAGCAAATGCCCTGTCATCTGGATGGACCATGATGAAAATAAGCAACAGCATCCAGGCCATGCTGGCGGATGCTCCAGTTGTTGAGGGGAACCTAAGCAATGAGGTCTGGGTGGAGGTCCTCAATTACTTGTGGTCAAATCTTTAGTCTCCAGATGGGGATGGGAAGCTTTTTAGGACAAACATAACTCACACATCACTTGCCAAGGACCTGACTGCCTGGGACCTTGGGTATCAAGTGCATGCCTCCCTGAGGAGAGAGGATGCTGCTGCTGAAGATGTCTGGGACTCTGGGAGGTGGGGCAGCTTGTGGGACATGGCCCATGCGCAAGGAGCAGGGTGGAGATTAGATGGCTGGTGGCTCAAGGGTGGGTGAGTGGGCGGGTGAGACCAGGATGTGGTTCGCTCGGCTTCTGAGGTTCAAGAAGACCAAGCCTTTACCCAGAATAAGCCTCTAGGAGCCCTCCTGGGCCCAAAAGCTAACCTCCTTCCCCTCCCCCTTGATCAAGCTTGCCCAAACCCATCATTGTCCCCAATTTCTTCCTTGGACTCTGGCCCTCCCCCAGGACTGCTCTAGGATTTCTATAAATGAGGAGATTAGAGAAGCAAGCTGATTGGTGGTAGGAGCGGGGCACCAGGGACTTTTTAAGCTGCATTTACATTGCCTGTTTTACTCTGATAGTGTTGATTGGGTGGTTTGGCAGAGGAGTGAGTGCTGCTGACGGGAGTTTGGACTCATTCATATTCAGATCTCCATTAAAGGAATCCATTCCTAGCAGAGGTCTGCTTTGTCTGGTACCTTCTATACAGGTTTACCCATTGGGAAATCCACTCTATTTTACAGACACGAATGAAAGACACATAGCATTACACATAACTTCAAGGTTATACAGGGATTAGTACAAGAGTATGCCACACACCTGGGTATGTATACTGCACTTATAAGCACACAGAAAAAAAGCATTACATGTAATATGCCAGGTGGAACTTGTGCCCACACATTTTTCTCTCTGGTTCCGTTTAAATTAATACAATTTGTTTTCTTTGTGTCTGTTTCTAACTCTGTTTTGAAATATGTTCTTAGATACGTTGCCACCTATCACTGCAGTGACTCAGCTATCTTTTAGAGAAGCAGTAACCTCAGGGGTAAAAATGCTGGCTTGGAGCAGGCTAGGTTCAAAAGCCAGCTCCTTCACAAACTAGTAACATAATCTTTTTTTTTTTTTTTTTTTAATATTTTTTTAGTTGTTGATGGACACAATGTCTTTACTTTATTGCTTTGTATGTGGTGCTGAGGATCGAACCCAGGGCCTCACGCATGCGAGGCAAGCACTCTACCACTGAGCTACAATCCCAGACCTTAACATAATCTTGAACACATAATTTAACCCCCCTAAGCCACCTGGACAACCACACGTGCCACATAGTCTGAGAAGAACTGAGTCAGTCATTGTTCAGCAGTGAAAAAGCCACCTCCCAGGGCATCTAACTGGGCAATGTGGGACTGAGATGCCTTGGCAAGGTAAGAGCTGCCCCCTGCTGGTCACAGAGCATGCCCGCTGTGAGGAATCACAGGGGTTTCACTCCTCTGGGCCTCATTTCCAGTTTCTACCCTCTCCCTTATTTTGCGGCCTCCTATCAACACCCAGTCCCACCCCAAAACGTCAATGTGCAGAAAATTATCTCTTCTACTTCAATTGTGAGAAAGCCACAGTTTGAGTAGCAAGGCAAAGTCAACACTTGTGGGGACATGGAATGCACCACCAGTGTAAGGATGAAATTCCATAGTTTCACAGTTCACACTCAGTCACATAGAAGGATTCCATGTCCCGGGCCATGTGGCTTAGAAGTCGACTCAGCCTAAGTTGGAGTACCAGTTCCACTACTTACATATCTGTAAAATGAGAGTCCCACCTGTCAACTTCCAGATCCCTCTGCATCAGATGCTCAGTGTAAATCAGATTACCTCAGTCCTGGGCTAAGGTGACCAGGGTTATTACTGAGCCTGAACTCATGGATGTCCTTCTCTATACCCAAGACCTCCAAACCATTTGTCATAGTTAGGGATGCTGTGGATTTTAAATATAGTACTTGGATTTCTTTTTTCTGTAGTTCATCTAGAATAAATCCTGTTATGTATAAGGATTTGAGGATCCCCTCAAATAACTGAGACCTTCTAGGGAACTTTAACCTGCAGGATGGGAACTACCAGGCTAATCAGCTCAGTGCACATAAGGATGGAGTTTTTCAAAAAGAAAACTCTTGCTGGGGATCTGGCTTAGTGGCAGAGTGCTTGTTTGGCATGCATGAGGCCCTGGGTTTGATCTCTAGCACTGGAAAAAATAATAATAACCACATCAAAAACCTCTTCCCAGAGACTCAAGAGAAAAGGAGACCAAATAGAAACTTTCTGAAGTAGATATGCACTGGACTCTGGTTTAATTTCTTCATTTAACAACTAGCTGTGGCCTGGTTGGAGGATGGTCAGGGGTGAATTCTCCTCTGGCCAACTTCCTGTCAATGTTTGTCAGCTAAATGACTGGCTCCCAGGTTATAACACTTCCTACGTCTGACAACAGCTTCTCTTCAAGGTTCACAGCATCTGATTCCACCACTTTCAGTCTTGCCTTTTGGCTGTCAGCATCCAACCTCCCCCACATTCATAAAGAGCTGCAGCTGAGCCTGGTGAGGTGGTGCACACCTGTAATCCCAGCAACTCAGGAGGCTGAAGTAAGAGAATCACAAGTTCAAGGCCAGCCTGGGCAACTGAAGAAGACCCTAAGCAACTTAGCAAGATCCTGTCTCAAAATAAAAAAAAATAAGAAGGGCTGGGGATGTGGTTCAGTGGTAGAGCACCCCTGGGTTCAATTTCCAGTACTAAAAAATTTTTTTACAAGAGCTTTACCTGACCCTCTGCTTCCTATTTCAACCTCTGCCATTTTCCTAGTGGACTTAATGTCCACAAAAATGACATTTTTAACATTGAGATTCAGTTAAATACAGTAAAATGCATAGATTTAAGTGAACAGTTTGATGACTCTTGACAAATATATATGCCCATGTAAACAATGCTGCAATTCCCATCATCCCAAGTCCCCCATTCCCCTTTCTGGTCAATCCATCTCCCCTCCCAAAAGCCGCCATTGATTTATCCTTAACTTCACAGTTGCCTCACTTAGCCTACTCCAACCATCAGCTTGACTCTACATGACCTATGTCTTAGAGCTTGTCACCAGGGAAGCCCTCCAGCCTGAGTCCCCCTAGATTCCTGTACCTTCATACCATCCTCCTCTTGCAGAACCTTTGTATTGTTTCTCCCATTTTCATTCAACAAACTTGGAGCAAATGCTATGGGCTTACCTAAGCAAGAAAGTTTCTCTCTCTTTTACATCAGATGGGTAATGTGCTGATGTCATACTAGGATTTCAGGGTAGCACATCTTACACTATGGTGTGAAAAACCAACCATCACATTTATGAACCATAAAAGGACAAGAGCCACAGTTTTGTTTTGTTTTTGTTGTTGTTGTTTGGGGTACAAAGGATTGAACTCAGGGGTACTCGACCACTGAGCCACATCCCTAGCCCCATTTTGTGTTTATGTAGAGACAGGGTCTCACTGAGTTGCTTAGCGCCTCGCCATTGCTGAAGCTGGCTTTGAACTCGCGATTCTCCTGTCTCAGCCTCCCAAAGTGCTGGGATGACAGGCTTGTGCCACCACGCCTGGCTAAGAGCCACAGTTTTAATTGCTGCTTATTCTCTAATGAGTCCCCAATCTATATTTCTACCTTGTTTCTTGAGACTGAGCCCAGAATATTTACCTGTCCTCTAGATATATCCTCCTAAATGTTCGATAGGCATTTCAGATTCATCAATGTCTGCCCAAACCATCTCAGCCTCCTAAAATCCCTGTCTCAATGAGCGGAAACAAGCCACCCAGGCACTTCAGGCCCAAAACCTGGAATTGATCCTACTCTGCCTACTCCCTCAATTCCTCCAGCCAAACAATCTCCAAGTCCTGTCCATGCTGCCTCTGAAATATATCAGATATCTCCTCCGACCTCTTCATTCCCACTGCTAGTTAAGGCCTTTGTCATCCTGGATGAAACTAGTACAATATTTTCTCTGATAGTGTGCATTCTGCTCAGTATTCTTTCCACCCCTCCCTTGCTGAACACCAAGGTTCATTCACTTCTTCAGCAATGCCTTTATTTATATGTACATTTATATTTACTTATTTATTTTTGAGATGGAGCCTTGTTCTGTGATGCAGGCTGGCCTCAAACTCCTTTCAAATAGCTAAGACAATAGGACTGTGACATTGCGTATGGCTTAGTGATGCTTTCAGTAAGTGCCTTCTGTGGGCCAAATACCCTATTCTTATCTCTCCCTCATCTCTCATATCTCTTTCTGCCTCAGCACTTTTATTCATATCACTTGTTTCTTCTCCATCTTTCCACACCTCACATCTCCCTCCATCTTTCTCTCTCTCTCTCTTTCACACACACTGTCCCCATCTCTCTCCACATCTCTTTCTGCTTCCCCATCTTTCTCCATGTTTTTTCTTCCATCCCTCCTCATCAGAATACTTTCCCCAACCCCATCCTCCTCACTGTCCTTCTCCCCCATTTCTCTCCGGATGGGAGAGTGAATAAGGCCAGCAGTGAGATACTCGTCTCTTCCATCTGGGGCCTTTCGCCCCATCCTTGACTCCACCAGGCTGCCTGGCACCACCCGCTTGTGCCCTTAGATTCTCTATACAAAGATCCTTCCAAAATTAATCTACAATATTAGAGGAAGACTTTAACTCACATCCCTCAGATAAATCGAGGGGATAAAAGATAAGACAGAAGTGTGAAACCAGACAACTAACAAGCTTGATTTCATGGAAATATGTACAATCTTAGAATAATTAGAAAAATTAGAAAATATACATTCTTTCCAGGCACATATAGACATTTATTTTAAAAAGAATCAAAATGATACAGAACACAATTGCTGACCAAAATCCATGACAATATAAAAGCTATAGCAAAGAATATTTATTACATGTCAGGAAAATTTAAAAACACATTTCTAATGATTTTTTGGGGGGATCTGGGAATTGAACTCAGTGCTATACCACTGAGTCACATCCCAGCCCTTTTTATTTTTTATTTTGAGACAGGGGCTCACTAAGTTGCTGAGACTGGCCTTGAACTTGTGATCCTCCTGTCTTAGCCTCTTGAGTCATGAGGGAAGATAGGCATGCACCACCACGCACACTTCATGTAGGTTTTTAAATTTCAAAATACAGCTGGGTCCAGTGACTCACACTTGTCATCCCATTGACTCAGGAGGCTGAGGCTGAAAGATCAAAAAGTTCAAGGCCTGGGGGCTGGGATTGTAGCTCAGCAGTAGAGCACTTGCCTCGCATGCGTGAGGCCCTGGGTTTGATCCTCAGCACCCGTATAAATAAATAAAACAAAGGTCTATTGACAACTAAAAAATATTAAAAAAAAAAATTTTTTTTTAAAAAGTTCAAGGCCTACCTGGGCAATTTAGCAATGCCCTGTCTCAGAATAATAAAAACAAACAAATAATAATAATAATAATAATACAAATAATAAAATACAACAAAAAGGGTGGTAAAGCGGCCCTGGGTTCAATCTCTAGCAGGGCAAATGTGCATGTGTGCGCACACACACACACAAGCACACACAGACACACACACACACACACACAAGTAGTAATAATAAAATAAAATAAAAAGCCATCTACTTCCAGGAGTGGAGATGTGGCTTAGTGGTATTCCCAGCACCACAAATAAAATACCATTTCTAAATAATTTAAATGCTTTTAATATTTTAATAATTTAAATGCATTTAATATTTTCTGTAAAGAGAAAATGTGGGATGTAATTCCAGACTTTGGGAGCTGCTGAGTCAGGAGAATTGCGAGTTCAAAGCCAGCCTCAGCAACAGTGAGGTGCTAAGCAACTCAGTGAGACCCTGTCTCTACATAAAACACAAAATAAGGCTAAGGATGTGGCTCAGTGGTCGAGTGCCCCTGAGTTCAATCCCTGGTATCCCATTCACGGTTTCCTGTTACCTGCAGTCTCTTCTCTGAGTGCTTGTATTTCTGATGTGTGGCCTACCTTCATGGCTAAAATGATAAGTTTTGTTTTTCAGTTCATGATGGAATTCTGGGCTGCAATTTCCATCTGCTTTTAGCACTACATTTCTGGGGTATCATCATCTATTGGTAAGTTTCATTGCTCTTTTTTCTCCTTTTTTTTTTTTTTTTTGGTACTGGGGATTGAACCCAGGGGTGTTTAACCACTGACCCACATCTCTAGCCCTTTTTATTTTTATTTTTTTTGAAACAATCCCTTGCTAAGTTGCTGAAGCTGGCCTCAAACTTTCAATCCACCTGCCTCAGCTTCCAGAGTTGCTGAGATTACAGGTGTGTACCACCGCACCCAGCTCTCCTGATTATACAGAAGCTTTGGCCATTTCTTTTTGCTACTCATATTTAAATAAGGTAGGTTTTTCTGAATTACTAGCAGGAGGACCTTGTGAAGGGTAGGAAAGGGTTCATAACAGCTTTCCAGGTTTACAAATTCAAAGACTCTTTTGCTACAATAATGGGTTTATTCCCTTAAAACCTGGCACCTTTGTATAGCCACTACTTCCTCTGCCTCTGCAAACCTATCCAAGCTTCTCTGTTTCACAGCAGGTCCCACAGACTGTCATCACCCTATGCACCTAAAGAGATGCACTGTGAAGGACTTTCACTCTGTATTCAAAGAATTTTGCTAGCACGTTCTGAGAGCTGCCACTTCTGGGTCCCTCTGGGCATTTTAATCATTCTCTCTCCACCTACCTCAGTCTTTGCTTCTGTTCCAACAGCCCTGCTCTCAGCTTTTCCTTCTGAGGGTGAAGCCTTTCCTCCCAGGCTTGAGTAGGTATTTGCCAATTACTTGCAGTCACCAGGACCCTTCCCCCTCCTAGCTCTTTCTCCGCGGCACTGTTGGGAACTGCCTGCCCAACTTGGATTTCAGTCACACATACATAATTTGGAATTTGTAGCTTCTGTGCCTCCCAGCTTTACTGAAAATGGCGTGTGTGTGTGTGTGTGTGTGTGTGTGTGTGTGTATTCGCGTGTGCACGCACGTTTCCATTCTCTTCATTGCTCTGTATGGTTTCCAGGAAACAAGGGGGAGATTTAGAAATAAGCTGCTGTCACATTCCTCTCAAAGCCCTACACGGAGACTTTGTAGACAAGGAAAAGCTTTAGGCAACAGCAGCATTGGTGAATTGGTTTGGGTTCTACAGGCTGTGCCTGCAGGCTCTGAACCCTGACTTATTTTCCTACCTCAGGAACAGCTGCTCAGTAACCACACTCCAGAAGTGCTACAGACATCAGGATATCCTTTTGTTCGTTTACAACAAGGAATAGCACTGCAGAGATCTATTTCTTCCCAGTCCCCTGTCCTGCTTTCATGTACACACAAGCACTGTATCAATCAGGGTCCCACAGAAAACAGCACCCACAAATTAGGACATTCAGAGGAGGACAGTTTACTTACAAAGGTGCGGGTGACTGACTGCAGGGGAACTGTAAGGGATGGTGTTATACCGGCCCAAAGGGAGGAAGAGAGAGGGAAGTTCCAGCAGGGCTTCCTAAATATTTTGTGCCATTCATCCCTTTGGCATTTTAGTAAAGCACAAAATATATAATATATAAAACAAAATAGACCCAGTGAATTGCATAAAAGATACCATTTGAAATACAGGCAAGTTGAAGTTCAAATTTAATAGAGACATATGGGTACAAAAGATTTTGTTGCTTAGCTTGAATAAGACCTTTAAACTGTAAAGCAAAACACAGACACTGGACAGGCTCACAGCTCATGTGAAATCTCTCTCCTGGGCTACTGAAACCAGAAGACAGTAGTGCAGAGCAGGTGCCCGGAAAGGAGTATTGTCCTTAGTGGAGGTTTAGGTCTGCCTGAGGTGACCTTGTGGGAGGGCAGCCAGGGAGATAAATACCCCAAAACCAGTGTGCTCCCTCCCAGTTCATTTTCTTCTTGTAGGCATATTCTGTGGGACCTAACTCTAATCAGCAGTCCCCTAGAGAGCACAGAAACATAACAAGGGCCCTTAGCAACACAAGGAACTTACAAAGTAGCTCTAATCTCATAGGATTCCAGTGGGTCCATTTTTTAAACCAATTCAGCATTCTGACCCCATTCCTGAGCAGCCCCAGCACCCAGTGACAGGTTCTTAAGTTATATTAGCACCTTCAGGCAATACCCAGTGAGCCCTGCAAGCTCAGGAACTACTCTATTTCTGCAGGACACCAGTTCTCAAATTTGAGTGTATATTAGAAGTATCAGAGACACATAAAAAAATCTATTGTTGAGCCAGTTACAGTGGCACATGCCTGTAATCCCAGTGCCTCAGGAGGCTGAGGCAGGAAGATCATGAGTTTGAAGCCAGCCTCAGCAACTTAGTGAGGCCCTGAGCAACTCAGCAAGACCTTATCTCTAAATAAAATAAAATACAAAAAGGGTTGGGGATGTGGCTCAGTGGTGGAGTGCCCCTGGGTTTAATCCCCAGTACCAAAAAAATCTGTTGTTGATAGTTGGGTATGGTGGTACATGCCTGTAATACTAGCAACAGGGGAGACTGAGGCAGGAGGATTGCAAGTTTCAGGCCAGTCTTAGTAATTTAGCAAGACCCCACATCGAAATAAAAAGTAAAAAAGGCTGGGGATATAATCAGTGGTAGACCAGGCTTGGGTTCATTCTCCAGTATTTAAAAAAAAAAAAAAGTAATGTTACTCATCACTCCCAGAGTTTCTCATTTAGTAGGTCTGATCTGGGGTCCACCCATATACATTTCAAACATATTCCATGTGATGCTGGTGGAAGGGCCACTCTGAGAACTGCTGCTTTGACAATATTCTGCATATCTCCATTCAATTCTAGACTTTTGTTTTGTTTTGTTTTGTTTTGGTACTGGAGATTGAACTCAGGGGCACTCAACTACTGAGCCACATCCCCAGCCCTATTTTGTGTTTTATGTAGAGACAGGGTGGGTCTCACTGAGTTGCTTAGCACCTTGCTGTTGCTGAGGCTGGCTTTGAACTCGGAATTCTCCTGTCTCAGCCTCCCTAAGTGCTGGGATTACAGGCTTGCGCCACCGTGCCCGGCTCAATTCTAGACTTTTAAATTAAAAAAAATTTTTTTGCAGTACTAGGGACTGAACCCAAGAATATTCAACCACTGAGTTATATCTCCAGCCTTTTTTATTTTTTTATTCTGAGATAGGGTGTTGCCTAATTGCTGGTCTAGAACTTGTAATCCTTTTGCCTCACCCTCTAGAATCAGTGGGATTGCAGGAGTGCACCATCACATCTGATTTCAAATCTATATATGTATATACATATACATATATACATACATATGTATATAGAGAACTGAGAAAAAATAAAAAAAATAAATAAAAAAGGCCTGAAGATGTAGTTCAGTGGTAGAGTGCCCTGGGTTCAATCCCCATTAGTGGAGGGGGAGGGTTTCAATCCTCCCTCCAACCAATGGCTGTGTTTTAATCAGTGTTGCCGGTATGATAAAGCCTCCATAAACACCCAAAAGGATGGGGTTCAGTGAGCTACCAGGTTGGTGAACACGTGAAGGTGTGGGGAATGTGATGAGCCCATGGAGGACATGGAAGTTCCCTGTTCCTCTCCCAGTACCTGTCCTGTGCATCTCTTCCATCTAGCTATTCCTGACTTGTATCCTTGATAACAAATCAGTAAACATAAATAAAGTGTTTTCCTGAGTTCTGTGAGCCATTCTAGCAAATTATTGAACCCAAGGAGCAGGTCATAGCCTCCCCTGATTTGTACTGACTGGCCAGAAGTATAAGAGGTGGGAATCTGTGTGGGGCACAGTGGCCTATTCCTGTAATCCCAGCGGCTTGGGAGGCTGAGGCAGGAGGATTATGAGTTCAAAGCCAGCCTCAACAATGGCGAGGCACTAAGCAACTCAGTGAGACCCTGTCTCTAAATAAAATACAAAATAGGACTGGGGATGCGGCTCAGTGGTCAGTCCCTAGTACCCACCCTCGGCCAAAAAAAAAAAGGTGGAAACTTGTGATTAGCATCCTAACTGAGGGTGAGGGGTCTTGTGGGATGGAGCCCTTTGACTTGTGGGATTGGTACATAAAATGTAATTAAATTGTAGGACACCCAATCAGAATCCAACAAAGAACTGGATAATTGGTTGGTGTCGGGGGAATCTCACATGAAGTGTTACAAACATGAAGATAAATAGGGTTGAGGGCTGGGGATATAGCTCAGTTGGTGAAGTGCTTGCCTCACATGTACAAGGCCCTGGGTTCAATCCCCAGCACCACACACACACACACACACACACACACAAAGATAGTGTATTTTTCCTTCTTAGTCATAAAGCCACACAGCTTGTTCCCTCACCTTGAAATCTGCTTAAATACCACTTTCTTAGAGAAACCTTCGCTGCCTACCCTATTCAAAATTGCACTCCACACACAGCATTTGTATCCCCCATCCCTACTTTTCCTCCTTCACATTTAATATACTTCTTTATACTTATTGTTTTTCTTCCCCAATTTGACTATAAGGACGAGAGTTTTCATTTGTTTGGTTCATCAGCCCTAGAAGCATGCCTGGCATTTAATAAGCATTCAATAAATGTTTGTGGAATGAATACATGAATAGAGAAGCAAATTGCCCAGAGCAGGCAGAGAGAGCACTGGGAGGGCAGGGTTGAGTCTCTCTGCAGGGGTAGAGGGCAGCTGCGACAAAGGGAACTCAAGAAGTCAAAGTTCACCCCGGCATCCCCACTCCACCTCAGGCAGGAAGATGGTAGTGAGAAGTGAAAACTCTCAGCTATGAAGCTGAAGTAGGCTGGGAGGAGAGCAGCAGGAAAGGGGTCTACATCAGTCCTGGGACAGAGTGGGTGGAGCCCTGGGCAAGGACTTTGGACAAGGAGGACTCAGTGAGGAAGATGCTGTCTCCACACTTCCCTGGAAGTGAAGAGCTGAAGAGTAGCCAAGGGGAGAAAGCCTGTGCCTAGGGAGGGCATTTATTAGAGGGTACTCACACACTCTGCTGAATCCATGGTAACCACACCCTTAAAACACACACACATACACACTCACACACAACGGCGGGGAGCACAGGCTGGTACACTTGCTTGTGATGTCAACCTCTCCGCAGTCTGAGAACCACTTTCAGTTTCGCCAAAGTATCTATTTAAATTCTGGAATTCCACCAGGTGCATACCTGTAATCACAGTGACTAGGAAGGCTGGAAGGCTGAGAGGCAGGAGGAACTCAAGTTCAAGGCCAGTCTTGGCAGCTTAGTGAGAACCTGTCTCAAAATAAAAAAATAAAAAGGCCTGGGGATGTGGCTCTGTGGTAGAACACTTAGAAAAAAAATACCTAAAAACAAAAAAAGCAACCCCCACCCCAAATTATTTCACGCACACTTGTAATCCCACATGCTCATGAGGCAGTGGTAATAGGATCACAAATTTGAGGCCAGGGTCTGGGGTTGTGGCTTAGTGGTAGAGCGCTTGCCTAGCACTTGTGAGGCACTGGGTTCGATCCTCAGCACCACATAAAAATAAATAAATAAAGTAAAGGTATTGTGTCCAACTACAACTAAACATTAAAAAAAAATTTTTTTTGAGGCCAGACTGGGCAACATAGTGAGAATTTGTCTCAGATTAAAAAAATAAATAAAAAGGCTGGGATGTAGCTCTGTGGTAAAGCACCTGCTTAGCATGTGTGAGACCCTGGGTTCAATCCCCAGCATACACACAAGGAGAGGAATTAAGGAAAGTGAGGCACCTGTAGTCCCATCTACTTAGGAGGCTAAAACAGGAAGATCGTTTTTTTTTTGTTGTTTTTTTTTTTTTGTTTTTGGTACCAGGGATTGAACCCAGGGGTACTCAACCACTGAGCCACATCCCCCGCCCTATGTTGTGTTTTATGTAGAGACAGGGTCTCACTGAATTGCTTAGCGCCTCCCCGTTGCTGAGGCTGGCTTTGAACTCGCGATTCTCCTGTCTCAGCCTCCCTAAGTGCTGGGATTACAGGCTTGAGCCACCACGCCCGGCTAAGAGACCTCTAACTTTAAAAATAAAATTTATTTTATTTTTAAGAAAAAAAAAAAAGCCAGGAATGGTGACACATATCTGTAATCCCAGCTACTCTGTAATCCTAGTTACTCAGGAGGCTGAGGCAGGATTGCAAATTTGAGGCCAGCCTTGACAACTTAGCAAAACCCTGTCTCAAAATGAAAAATAAAAAGGGCTATGGGCCAGGCACGGTGGCACATGCCTGTAATCCCAGTGGCTTGGGAAGCTGAAGCAGGGGATCACAAGTTCAAAGCCAGCCTCAGCAATGGCGAGGCACTAGCAACTCAGTGAGACCCTGTCTCTAAATAAAACACAAAATAGGGCTGGGGATGTGGCTCAATTCCCGGTACTCCCTTCACCCCCCAAAAAAGAGCTATGGTTGTAGGATCAGTGGTAGAGCACCCCTGGGTTCAATCCCTACCACCACACATATACACACACAAAAGGAGCTTATAGAATGTTCTTTTTAAATATCCTTTTTATGCCCGCTTCCTCTTCTTCCTGGGGTGCTAGTGTCAGCAGAAATTGATGGGGAAGTGAGACCTGAGAGGTAGCAAAGGGCGAATGAGGAGAAAGAGGAAGTTTGGGAGGGAGGCCTCAGAGTAGACTGGTGGGAAAGAAGAGCTGGCAGACTGAGACAGACGGAGCCGGTTTAGGGGTCTGTCTCCCTACTGCCACCTGCCACCTGCCACCTGCATCTGCTGAGCTATGAGCCAAACCAGGGATTTACAGGGTAGGGAGGTGTAATCAGCTGGAGCACGCTATGGGAACAAGGAGGTGGGCAGCCCCGGGCCAGGGAGCCAGGAAGGCAGTTGGTGGGGGGGCCTCCAGGGCAGAATTATGAGTGACCCTGGGCTGGGGGTGGGGGTGAGGAGGGTAAGGGAGGAGTGAGGGTTGATTAATCTCTGTACCCCTCAGGAGGTAAAGCTTATGGACTGCTGAAGGCCCAGCAGGAAGAAAGACTGAATGAGATCAACAAGGTAAAAGAACTGAGGAGGCAGAGCCTGGGGGAGGGAGTCCTGGGGGAGGGAGCCCTGCTGGCAGGGAAAGCCAACCCTGGCTCTTACCTTCCCCCAACAGCAATTCCTGGAGGATCCCAAATATAGCACTGATGAGGATCTACCCTCCAAACTGGAAGCCTTTAAGAGTGAGGGGAAAACTGTAGGGTGGAGAGGGGCCTGGTGGGCTGGGGGGTAGGATTTGCACAAGAATACAGTGAGGACAAGGAAAACACAGAACTGACTTTTACGGTAGGAAGAGGGGAACCTACCTTCATTGTTCCCCTCCCACGTTGGGGTCCCTTTTCCTGGCTTGCCTCTCTTAGCACCCCTCTAATTCCCTCCACCTAAACAGGGCCTCTCAATCTTTCAACCCTACTTCCTCTGCCTGCCCCTCCTCCTTCTTCCACATCTTCTTCCCCAGCTGGCCAGCCATCTCTTCCTCAATCCCCTGCCCTGAACCCTACAATCAGGGCTTACCCTGACTACTCTCTTCCCTCACTCAGAAAAATACATGGAGTTTGACCTGAACGGAAATGGAGATATTGGTAAGAAAAGGGTGATTTGGGGGAGTGTGCAGGCCTAGGAAGATGAAGGTCTCTTCCAATTATTCTGTTCCCTGTGGTTTGGGGGGACAGCCTACCTATCAGAGTAGGAAGAAGGAGAATGGGAATTTGGAGGTGGGAAAGGAGGCAGAAAGAGAGGGCTTCCCTTTCTTCTCCACACCTGGATCTTCTCCCTCCAGATATCATGTCCCTGAAGCAAATGCTAGAGAAACTTGGGATCCCCAAGACCCACCTAGAGCTAAAGAAATTAATTAGAGAGGTATCCGGTGGCTCTGGGGAGACATTCAGCTACTCTGACTTTCTCAGAATGATGCTGGGCAAGAGATCTGCCATCTTAAAAATGTAAGGGTCCATTTCCAACTTCCCCTATATTTACTAGGTTTCTTCTCTACCCTCAGCCCTGCCCTTGTCCCCAACCTCAACTTCTATACATTACTCAGCATCCACTCTTCCATTATTAGAGAGGGACTCTCCCAAGGTCCTGTTCCCATCCCTGTCCCTCATGCACAGCTCCTAGCACTGCCACCTCTGCTTTAATTCTTCCTTTTCTCACCCTCACAATTCCATCTCCTTCTGGACACTCACAGAAGCCTAAGATTTGTTCCCTTGAAAAAAAGTGTTCCTTGATACCTGTCTCTTCCAGGATCTTGATGTATGAGGAGAAAGCAAGAGAACAGGAAAGGCCAACGGGTCCCCCAGCCAAGAAAGTTATCTCTGAATTGCCCTAATTTGGGGGGGTCACACACGCACACACGTGCATACCCATAGTGAGATTGAACGGGCTTCTAATGACCCTCGTGTGAAAAAAAGAAGACAAAATTGTGAGCCAGAATCAAACTAAATAAATTATCCTTCCCTCCCAGATCAAGTCTGTTTAGTTTTTATTTGGGGGATTTTTCTCCCCCTGGGTTTGAGGAAGAGAAAAGTATCTTTGAGGGAAAGGCAGCAAGGACTTGTTCAAATAAACAATCCATCAACAATCCTGTAGCTATGTGTGCACACCTTCAAGCCCAGATATTTGAGAGGCAAGGGCAAGAGGACAGCAAAATTCAAGGCCAGTCTAGGCAATTTTGAGACTCTGTCTCACAGTAAAAGATAAAAAGTGGAGCACAACTGTAGTCAACTCAGGAGGCCGAGGCACGAAGATTACAGGTTCAAGGGCAGCCTAAGCAACTTAGTGAGACCCTCAGCAATTTAGTGAGATCTTGTCTCAAAATAAAAAATAAAAAGTACTGAGGATGTAGGTTAGTGGTAAAGCATCCCTAGGTTCAATTCCCAGTTCCAAAAATAAAATAAAATAAAAAGGGTTGGGGATATAGCTCAGTGACAGAGGACCCCAGGTTCAATCTTCAGTACTGCAAAAAGCAAACAAAAACCAATTTTGTAGCATCTGCTACAACAGATGGCTCTGTGCACCAAGGGGGATTCCAGATGTATAAGACAGTTGTGACCTGAAGAAATTTAGGTAGGATATCTTTTTATCTGTTCATTTGGTGAAAGTCTATGGTAACTTTCACAAAACAGTGATTACTTTGAACCAACATTCTCCACTACTATAAGTTTTGTGACCCTGACAAATCTCCTAGTCTCTCAGAGGCTTTTATCGGAAAATGGGAATAAAATAATCTATGCTATCATGCCTGGCATACTACAAGCCCTTAATAATGTTTAAAACTTGAATGCATGGATGAGAGAACTGGTGTCGTTGAATGAAGTAAAGGATTCACAACACTATAAGATCTGATAACTTAAGAGTTAAATGAGTCATTGAGATCCTACTGGGGACAAGCTATAGCAACCCAGTTTATCCCCTGTAATCTCAGCACTTAGGGAGGCTGAGACAGGAGAATCGCAAGTTCAAAGCCAGCCTCAGCAATGGTGAGGTGCTAAGCAACTCAGTGAGACCCTGTCTCTACATAAAAACACAAAATAGGGCTGGGTATGTGGCTCAGTAGTCAAGTGCCCTTGAGTTCAATCTCCAGTACCAAAAAAAAAAAAAGAAAAGAAACCCAATTTATCAGTGTGAGCATGTATGAATATGTAACAGCAAATCCCACCATTATGTACAACTATAATGCACCAATAAAAAATATGGAAAGGGGAAAAAAAAAAGAAACTGTGTCTATCTAATGAAGGAAATGGGGATTGTATTGGAAGGCCACTAGGGGCGGATAATAGAAACACAGGATCTCTTAGTGGAAGAAAGGGCTGAACCGTCAAACCCAGAGAAGGCAGGCGCCTAAGAGCTTCATAGTATTTGATGAGGCTGGACCTTTCCTCCTCCAAGGGATCCAAATGAGTCAACTCTAGCAACCTTCACTCTTTGGACAGTATTTTGGATATCTTTCTCGCCTTCCCTCGCTTTTTTTTGCTGTGCACAGTTGGTTGTTGTTTTTGTTGAGGGGGGGGGGTCCTGTCAAGCCCAGGGCCTCCTGCATGCTGAACAAGCACTCTAACACTGAGCTACATTCCTAACCTCAGATTTCTTAAGTCTCTGGAAAATGAGAGTCTGATTATCCCAGTTTAATTCATATACTGAGCACAGATTCAGCCACTCAGCCTCCCATGAAGGCTCTTCTAGGGAGACATCCAGGTTGGCAATTCCTATAGAGCTTCAGTGACTGTATAAGACTTCAGATGAGGTAGTGATCATTGCTCCATGACCTAAGCCTAATCATTGAATAAGTTAATAATGTATCTAACTTTTTTTTTTTGGCGCCAGGGATTGAACTCAGAAGTACTCGACCACTGAGCCACATCCCCAGCCCTGTTTTGTGTTTTATGTAGAGACAGGGTCTCACTGATTTGCTTAGTGCCTCACCATTGCTGAGGCTGGCTTTGAACTCGCAATTCTTCTGTCTCAGCCTCCCAAAGTGCTGGGATTACAGGCATGCGTCACCGCGCCTGGCTTAATGTATCTAAATTTAATGAAATTCATAGCTAACTTTTATTGGGCACCTAGTATATACAGCATACTATTCTAAATTCCTTCCATGTATTAATTCATTTAATTCTCACAACAACCCTGATGACATCAAGAGGGATAGAAAGGACCTGGGGCTTAAATAATTTATTCATTCGGGATAAATAGAGTTACATTCACACCATGTACTATTACCACCCAGCAATGAGAATTAACAAGCTACAACTAACTACACACAATGACATGGATGAATCTCATAAATAAATATTGAGCAAGAGGAATCTTTACTGTATAATTTGCTTGTATAAAACAGAAGAAAGGTAAAATTCAATTACGTTGAATGGAGTTGGGATAGTAATTAGCCTTGGGAGAGGGTAGCAATGAGCAGAAGTTCCATGGTAGCTTCTGGGATAGAGTGCTAGTTAAGGTTCTGTTTTTGTGATCACATGTTCTGTTTAGTTTGTGAAAATTCATACATATATATTATATACACATATAATGTGCTATGATAAAAAATGTAACTCCTTTATTGGGCATCAATATTATAATAATAATTGGGCATCAGTATTATTTCATTCTATTTTGGGACCTAGTAGAGGAGAAGAAAGACTGTCAACAAACAATTTAAAATTTATATGGGGCTAGGCATTCAGTTTTGGCATAGAGTGCTTACCTAGAATACCTGAGAACCAGGATGGGATCCCCAGCTTTCAAAATAATAACAAATAAAACTTATATATTAGGAAATGATAAGTAGTATGAGTTAGGCATGGTAGTACACACCTGTAATCCCAGCAACTTGGGAGGCTGAGGCAGGACAGCAAGTTCGAGGCCAGCTTCAGCAACTTAGCAAGGTCCTAAGCAACCATCCTGTCTTATGGGCTGGGGCTATAGCTCAGTGGTAGAGTGCTTGCCTCACACATGTGAGGCACTGGGTTCATCCTCAGTACCACATGAAAATAAATAAATATATTGTGTCCATTTACAATTCAAAAAAAAAGATCCTGTCTCAAAATAAAAAATATAAAGGAGGTCTGGGTATATGTCTCAGTGGTAAAGTGCTCCTTGGTTCAATCCCCAGTACCACAAAAGTGAGGGATGAAGGGGTGCCAGGATTTAGGGGTCGGGGCAGAGGAGATTAAAATTTGGAACAGCTAATAAGGATAGGCCTCACTACTTATGTGATTAACTTTGAGCAAAAACTTCAAGGAGGGCAAAGGGTGAGCCACAAGGGTTTCTTGGGGAAGAGCCTACTCTACAGAGGAAAAGGGCATCAGAAAGGCCCCAAAGTGGGCTGGGATTGTAGCTCAGCGGTAGAGCGCTCGCCTTGCAGGCGTGAGGCCCTGGGTTTGAGCCTCAGCACCATGTACAAAGCAATGATATAAAGACATTGTGTCCATCTACAACTAAAAAAATATTAAAAAAAAAAAGAAAGAAAAACAAAGGCCCCAAAGTAAGATATGTCTTACAGCAGGTAGAAAAAGTAATAAAATCAGAGACAGTATGCGACCAACCCACTGAGGATCTGGTAGATCACACTAAAGAGTTTGGCCTTTATTCTGAGAGAAATGGGGAGCTATTTCAGGACTTTGATCAGAGGAGTCCTTTGAGACCTCTTGGGAGAAAAGAGCCATTCTGGCTACGTGTAGAAGGGAGTTTGTAGGAGCAGGATAGACTCAGGGAGACCAATGGAGTGGCTGTTGCTGTAGCCCCAGTAAGAGATGATGGTGGCTTAGATCAAGGAGGAAGCAGTGGAAGTGATGATGTTAGATGTTGGATATTTTCTCAAGATAAAATTTCCTGTTTGATTGCAAGTGAGAAATGAGATTAAGAAAGGAATTAATGAGGATGTTGAAGTTTTGGACCTCAATGGATTTTTGAAATTGCCATCAGCTTCAGCTGATGGGGAAAGCTGTGAATACAGCAGGAGATCAAATGTTCAGCTTTGGATACACTTAATTTGAAATGATCTATTAGATATCCAAGAGACATCAAACACATTGTTTAAATACAAGTCTGGAGTTGAGAAGAGAGATCTGTGATGAAGCTATACATTTGGGAGTCATCAATGCATAAATGCTATTTGAAACCGAGACTGGATATCCTTGACAACCCGTTTTGGTTGGTAGAGGGTGGGGGTGAAGGCTTCACTGGAGTGAGTTTAAGTGAGATCAGGGGCTAGAGGCAGAGCTCAGTGGTAGAGCATGTGCTTAGCATTTGCAAGGCCCTGGGGTTAGATGGTTTGATTCTCAGCACCAAAAGGAAAGTGATCTTGGAAGGAGAGAAATTAGAGAAAGTAAAAATAGATAGCTTTAAAAAATTAAACTGTAAAAAGAAAAGAAAAAGAATTTTTGCTGTGGCAAAGGGGAGCAAAAATGGTGTGGTAGTTAACTAGAGAGAGAGAGAGGACAAGAGAATAATTTTCGAAAGTTTGGAAACTGAATCTCATGAGCCTTTGGCAAAAAATTTATTTATGTATTTGGTGCTGGGGATTGAACCCGGGTTTTCACACATGCTACACCCTTAACAAAGGATAAAATTTCTTCCTTCCTTCTTCCCTCCGTTATTCCCCTTCTCCCCCTCTCTTTTTCTTCCTTCTTTTCTCCTCTCTTCTTTTCTTTTTCTTTTTTTGGTACTGGGGATTGTACCCAAAGTGCTTTACCACTGAGCTTCATCCCCAGTCCTTTTTACTTTTTATTTTGAGAAAGGGCGTCTAAGAGCTTTGTTAAGTTGCTGAGGCTGGCCTTGAGCTTGCTATTCTCCTGCCTCAGCCTCCCGAGTTGCTGCAATTACAGGTGTGTGTCATCACACCTGCAAAGACTAAAATTCTTTTTTTTTTAATTTAATTTTTATTTTTTTAGTTGTAGGTGGACAGAATATCTATTTTTATGTGGTGCTGAGGATCGAACCCAGTGCCGAGCACGCTACCACTGCGCCACAGTCCCAGCCCAAGACTAAAATTCTTAGTTGACTCCTGCCAAATTTTCTGCCTTCATTGTCCCCAAATGGACAAATAGTCATTTCATTTATCCACGCCAGCTAGGTGCAGGTCCCAAACCCATGCATGCTTTCATTCATCTGTTCACTGAATCTTATATTTGCACCCTCTCAAACTTGGCTAAATTCTAACTAGCTCTTCTCTTTCTTTTCTTTCTCTCTCTCTCTCTCTTTCTTTCGGTACAGGGGACTGAATCCAGTGGTGCTCTACCCTTGAGTTACATACTTAGCCCTTTTTATTTTGAGACAGTCTTGCTACATTACCCTGGCTGAACTAGGATTTGGGATCCTCCTGATTCAGCCTCCGGAGTTGCTAGGATTACAGGCGAGCAGCACTGAGCCCGACTTCATATTTCTTATTAAGACTTTTCTAGAAGCACTTCTAAACTTCCCCAGGCAGTTGCATTTTATTTTACTTCTATAATATTCTGTGCATATCTCCACAGTTTCAAAATATCGTTGTTGAAGGTTTTGTTGAATAGGCAATAGGTCTAAAGCCGAGGATTCTACAGTCAAGTACTAAGAGACAAAGGGGGAAAATAGTCCTGCAGTTTGTAAAAATGAAACTCGTTGAGAGAATACAAATTGCTGATATCAAGTATAAAAATCTATTCCAGAAAATTACAGATTGTAAAATCAAATGTAAAATTTTTTGGTTGCTGATATTTTGATGATTAGGTCATTCCCAGCTTATCTTTGTTCAATGATTTGCATATATTATGCAAATAAATAGAACTACCCAAAGAATGCCTACGCTCCGGGTGTGGATGACACGCTCCCCTAGATCCTGGGATTGGCCTATCCACCTCATTTGCATGACGTGATTTAATAAATGGAAGGCCCCGCCCCTCTGAGGCCTTCACGTCTCGCGAAGGGACACGTGAGCTGGACTCTCCCGGGGTCTACTTAAGCCCCGCCCTCTGCTTGTAATCCCTCGGGTTCGTCTGCCGTCCTTTCTGTCTCCTCCGCCGAAAGGACCACAGGCCTTGCATCGTTAACTTCCACTTTCAGCGTCCCTACGTCTCTCCGCTCCCATCTTTCTGCGGACGCACGACGCACGCCCCGCCTCTTTCTCCCACCATTCTTCGTGTAAATTCTGCGCCCCAACCGCTCGGCCGACCGGCGCCGCATTCTCGCCCCTCTACACATCTCAACCGCCGACGTCGGGGGCCCGCCTCCTCAGCCAACCAGCGTCCTATCGTCTGTAAGTCCCTCCTCCTTATGCAAATAAGCTCTGCAAGCTCCGCACACCCTGCCTTTTTTTAAAGTAAGGACTGCCCTAGAAGTAAGGGCGCTTTCTAAGCGCCCCGCCCTTTATGTAAAACAGGGGGCGTGTCCAACCGCGGTGGGAGGCGGGAGGTGGGGGGGGCGCTCCCGGGGGCGGCGGTTGCCCGGATGGGCCGTTAGTCGGAGCCCAGCCGCGGAGTGAGCGAGGGAGACGGGAGGAGCCGAACCCGGCGCCATCCGCCGCCATCCGCCCCCGCCCCACCGCCATCCCGCCCCGGGGAGCCCGTAAGTCCCGGTCCCGGACCCCCACGCACCCGGCCAGGTGAGTCTGGGCGAGTCGAGCGCTGACGCCCTTTTCCGGCGCGGCAGCGGAGGCGGCGGCGGTGGCGGCGGCAGCGGCGGCGGCGGCGGGCCGAGGGGGGAGGAGAAGCTGCCATTAGCCGCCGCCATTTTGTCCTCCTGCCGCCGGGCCTCCCTGCCCCTCCCCCTCCGGTACCTCTACCCCAGTACCGGCACCTCTAGCCTTTCTCTCAGGGTCTGCAGCCTTTCCGTACCCACTCACCGCGCTGGCTTCAGAGAGCGACCCCCGCTCTTTGGCCTCTAACACTCTACCCTTTGCTGCGCTTCTGCTCCCTCACCCCCATCTGTTGGCCCCCTCCCCACCACCGCCGCTCCGGGTTGAGCCGCGCCCGACAGACCTCCTCTTTGAGGGTCTCTTTTCCGTATTATGGGACCTCCCCTTCCCATTTCCCGGTGCTGTGGTCCCCTTAATTGGCCCCTTTGCGTCGAGTCACTCCCCCTCTGGAACCCTGTTTTTATCCAGCATCTGCCTTCTACAGTCCTCAGTTTCTTCTCTCCTTTTTCATTTTCGTATTAGCCCGGTCCCCTTTCTCCCCAACACCATTTTTCTTTTTGGGTCTCTCGATACTATCCCCTTTCTCCTCTGCATCCTTTTTCTACCATTACTCCCATATATTATTTCCGACCTGCGTTTTTTATTAGTTTTAGTCTGTTCTCTACATACTGTTTTTTCCTTTTTCTTTCTTATGTTGATTTTCACAGATTGCCTTTCTCCTGTACCTACAGAGCAATTTCCATCCTCACATTCTTAGCCTGTCATAAAGTTCTCTCCCTCCCCGATTTTGGCTTTCATCCTGGGCCTATTTGCTTTCTTCTAACCATCTCTCATCTTTTTCCTTTACACTCTTCGCACCCGCAAATGAATGCTTGGTTACTCTAGAAAGGACTAAGGATGGAGTTTGGCCTACGTGGGGAGTAGGGGCATTAAGGAAAGAAATGACTGCTGATGGACATTTTGAGGATAGGAAAATGAAGTTGGTTCTTGACTTGGCCTTCTGATGACTGGCCCATGTTACAGGGTGTTCTCAAAGTAGCTCCTTAGTGCTTTGGTTTACTCAGTTCTACATAGGGTAAGCCAGAGCCCGCTAGTATTTTTTCTGGAGGCAGAATTGTTCCCAAGAGGCAAGATGGGTGCACATTTAGGAAAAGGTAGAGTATTTCAAATAATTGGAGTTCTATAACATGAGAGTATGTAGAGTCCCTGCTGTTCCATGAGGATTTCTCTGGCACCAGCTCTCATTTAGGTGGAGCAAGCTCATAAAATCCTTAAACTCCCAGCATACCTTCCTGCAACCTCCCCAGATGGAACTTGAGGCTCCTGGGAATGGAACCTGGGGCACAGGGCCCTGGGGCATGATTAGGGAGCTGATGTCTAATAAATTGGTGATCTAAAGTTTTTTCTTTCGTGGTGAAGTTGTATGCCTTTTTCTGGTTTTCTTTGCCGCTTGGATTGGCTTGCTATGTTTAATTGTAGGTCTCTGAAGTGATTTCGGTGGAGAAAGGGAATTACTACTTTTGGGAGTAATGAAGAGGCTGCTTTCCTTTCTAGATTGGCACAAAGGGCAGAGCATTAATACTGGGAAGATAACTAGATTTTTATTTGATTCCCCCCCCCCCCCTTGGCAGGAGGTATCAAGAGAAAGAGAACATGGCATTAGCACTATGTGGGAGATGAGTATATTGTGATTGCTTAAAGAGAATGTGGAGTTTACATAGATTGGAGGAAAAGTCACTAAAAGGCTACATATCTGGGTCCCTAATGAGAATGAAAGGGAGCATCTACATTTCTGTTACAGTCTATGAAGGGGGCAGAGACTGAGACAGTTGGTATCTGGCCCACAGGCTCCGGCACGTTTTGGGGGAGGTGCCTGAAGAACCCAACGTACTCAATGAGCTTCCAGCGCAATGTCCGATCGCTCGGGGCCGACTGCCAAGGGGAAGGATGGAAAGAAGTATTCCTCGCTCAACCTGTTTGATACGTATAAGGGCAAGTCCTTAGAGATCCAGAAACCCACTGGTGAGGGTCCTAACAAAAATGCCTCTCATGGATGGAGGCCAGGAGTGATTGGGGCTACACTTTAGAGCTCTTTAAAGGGGAATGGTTATAGTAGAGCGAAAGACCAGAGGAACATACTGGAAACCTCCCAGTTTTACCTTGAGTCTTGTAGGGGTTGTTGAGTTCTGGGTGAACATGTTACCCTCCTACAAAGGCGTGTCTTTGGTTCCCTATCTTTGGACACGTAAGAATTGGAGGAAAAGAAATGTGGATTTGGAGAAGTCTGGGGCCAGCTTGCTCTTTGCAGGCTTGGATCAATCATCCCACATAGAGGCAATAAATGTAATATATCTCAAACTTTCCAATAGGGATTTCAGAGGTGGTTATCAAGGGAAGTGATGGTTTCTAAGAGAAACTTGGAGTACGTAGTAGGACATTCAGGAAATTTAAATGGAATCAGGTTAGGAGGCTGGCTGATTGATTTCCCATGTGAGATGTTGTTCACCCTCTCTCCACCTTTTCTTCAGTTGCCCCTCGCCATGGCCTTCAGAGTCTCGGGAAAGTTGCCATTGCCCGGCGTATGCCACCCCCAGCCAACCTTCCAAGCCTGAAAGCCGAGAACAAAGGCAATGACCCCAATGTCTCATTAGTGCCGAAAGACGGAACAGGATGGGCAAGCAAACAGGAGCAGTCCGACCCCAAGAGGTAGGTAGAGGTTTGGGGGGTACTAAAGAGTGATGAGTATCTTAACTTTGAACTTAAGGGTGGATTGGGGGTTTGTTTTGTATAGCCCGGCCATATAATAGGAAAAAAACGTGTGGGGCACCTTTTGAATCCATTCTGGATTTCTGGTTAGAGACTAAGAAATACGGCACCAGGCGTGGTGGTGCAGGCCTGTGGTCCCAGTGGCTTGAGCATGAAGCGGAGTATCACGAGTTCAAAGCCAGCCTCAGCAACTTAGTGAGATCCTCTCTAAATAGAATGTAAAAAGGTCTGGGGATGTGGATCAGTGGTTAAGTGCACCTGGGTTTAATCCCTGGTACCAAAAAAAAATAAGAAACAGTACCTTTAGCTTTTTGTTAAGAGAAAAGAAACAGCTAACAGCCTATACGGGGTGGCAAAATTAATGGTAGTTTGTCCTAATATTTCTAAGTAATAGTATTGGACCTAGGGCCCATCTCAACATTCCTCTAATTAGAGAAGTTGGAGAGGTATCTTAGGTTTTGGATAATCTCGTTCTGTCATCCCTTCAGTTCCGATGCCTCAACCGCTCAGCCGCCGGAATCGCAGCCACTGCCGGCTTCACAGACGCCTGCCTCCAACCAGCCGAAACGACCCCCAACAGTCCCCGAGGTATCTGGAGAACTAGAGGTGTTGGGAGGGAAATGGTTTGTATCTCCCCCAACCCATGTCATCACTTATTTGTTTCTTAGAACACTCCTTCGGTTCCAAGCGGGGTAAAGTCCTGGGCACAAGCCAGCGTCACCCATGGAGCACATGGAGATGGTGAGTATAAAGCTGTTAGGGAGCTGTAACTGGGCATCACAGGAGGCAGGATCCTTAAATTTTGCCTTAAGTGTCCTTGGTACTCTCACTGAGTCTTGGCCCCCTTTATTCAGTTTCATGGGGTACATGAGGAAGTTTTAAGTCTCAGTCTTCTATGAGGGGATGGTAGGGTCCTAGAAAGGTTATTACCTTTTGGGGAATGATCACCTATTTCAAAGAAGTGAGTTTGAAGGCAGGAACCTCTTAGAGCCTTTAACTTTTATGGTGCATCCATCCTTAGTAAATGTTTCTGTCTCTTGTCTGCACCCTCACCCCAACAGGTGGAAGGGCATCAAGCCTACTGTCGCGATTCTCTCGAGAGGAATTTCCGACCCTGCAGGCGGCTGGCGACCAGGACAAGGCTGCCAAGGAAAGGGAGTCTGCCGAACAGTCGTCTGGGCCAGGACCAAGCCTCCGCCCCCAAAGTAAGTGACTGCCTAGTGTGAGTAAGTGGTTCCCTTTTAGCCAGGACATTGTTTATCCCATCTCTGAGATAAGTGACAACTTACTCGCCTTCCTCCCCATCATTTTCACTTGTCTCTGAATCATTAACATGTATGCATTTTTTCTTTACCTTTTCTAAAATGTAGATTCTACAACTTGGAGGGACGGAGGTGGGCGTGGCCCTGATGATCTGGAGGGCCCGGACTCCAAACTTCATCATGGTCATGATCCCCGGGGGGGGCTGCAGCCTTCAGGCCCACCCCAGTTCCCTCCCTACCGCGGAATGATGCCGCCCTTCGTGAGTTTGAATTTTTTATTTTGGTTGCACTGAAAACTGGTGTGTTAGGAATCAGGAGTTAGGTCTTTGGAGGATGCAGTTAGAAAGCAGGCAGCCAAGCTGGGTGCAGTGGCGCACGCCTGTAATCCCAGCACTTAGGGAGGCTGAGACAGGAGAATCACAAGTTCAAAGCCAGCCTCAGCAATGGCGAGGCGCTAAGCAACTCAGTGAGACCCTGTCTCTACATAAAACAAAATAGGGCTGGGGATGTGGCTCAGTGGTCAAGTGCCCCTGAGTTCAATCTCCAGTACCAAAAAAAAAAAAAGGCAGGCAGCCAGACAGAGGGTGGGTAGCTGATAGCAGGTTTAAAGGACTGGCAGTCTATTTGTTCCTCTTGTCAGCTACTGTTGGGTCCTTTTGCAGATGTATCCCCCATACCTTCCATTTCCTCCACCCTATGGACCCCAGGGGCCTTATCGATACCCTACTCCCGATGGGCCCAGGTAAGCAATCCTGGTCTGAGTTTGTGGTTGGGGGCAGGATATGGTTTTTTAGCCAAGAGGTATGATCTTGCATGTGGTTTAACAACACACTATCTTTTATCTTTCTCCATTTTTCTTTCCACACATAGCCGTTTCCCCCGTGTGGCGGGCCCCCGGGGCTCAGGGCCACCAATGCGCCTTGTAGAGCCTGTGGGTCGGCCTTCTATTCTTAAAGAGGATAATCTCAAAGAATTTGACCAGTTGGACCAGGAGAATGATGATGGTTGGGCAGGTGAGTGGATATGAACAGTTAACTATTTGAATCTTTTTTTTTTTTTTTTTTGGTACTGGGGATTGAACTCAGGGGTACTTGACCACTGAGCCACTTCCCCAGCCCTATTTTGTGTTTTATGTAGAGACAGGGTCTCACTGAGTTGCTTAGCGCCTCGCCATTGCTGAGGCTGGCTTTGAACTCGCAATTCTCCTGTCTCAGCCTCCCTAAGTGCTGGGATTACAGGCTTGA
>PVHX01011081.1:0-66165 GCA_004024805.1 Geosciurus inauris | reverse complement strand
ACAGGCAGTTAAGAGTCTTACAACTCACAACTAGATATTCGCAAGTCCTCCTTCCCATCCTTTGTGCTACTGTTTTTATGAATTTTAATTTTAAATTTCTGCAAACACACGGCACCTGGCTGTTAATTTCATTTTAGCTGTTTAGTAATCCTTGACAGCAATTATTAAATTAATCATGTCATTTATATTTACCTTCTATGTTTGCACTTCTGTAATCTTTGTTTCTTTAGGTACTCCTGAGTTTCTAGTACATTATTTCTGCTAAAGTACTTATTTAATTTTTAGCTCTGGTATGCTGGTAATTAACTCTTTATTTTTGTTCCAAACGATACTTGTTTGACTTTGTTTTTGCCTTCAGAAACATACAGTGAGCCAGTAAACAAATACATTTTACAGTGGTGGAATATGGGAAATTTCACTTAAATAGCAGACAACCTCTGCATGGAATTGCTGGAAAAAATAACAAACACTGATTTCCTGGTAAACAAAAAGTTAATGCATATAGGTTTCCAGCAATAGAGAAGAATCTTCTGTCAGGTCAACTCACTCACAGATAACAAATATAAACTCCATAAAAAATACAAAATACAATTATCTGAAGGCATCTAGAGCAACTAAAGGAAACTGGAAATGAATTTACTCTCAAAACAAGGAAATGGCACAGCATAATTTTCCTGTTTGGATGTCACTTTTTGTCTGAGGGTAGGCCCTAGTCATACCTTGTTTGTGGATAAAATTTTAATAGTCTTACTGGCTCTGAGAGCTTTAGGCCAGAATTTGGAAGACTGTGGCAGCTGGAAAGTGAGGAGAAATCCTTGGAAAGGCGAAATCCATGGGCAGGATGGGAAGAGAAGAACTCTACATAAACCTGCCCCAAATCTGGCTGATTCCAAACTACATACACATGGGAGGCCTCCAAACATGCCTACTAGGTCTAGGAGAACCAAACTGAATTTTTAGCTGTTCCACTATGGGAAGAAACAGCGTTGGAGTCTGAACTGAAGCCAAATTAGCTGCCTGTTTAAAAACCAAAACAAATAAGCAAAGGAATCAAAGCCTTCAGGGACACTACAGAATCCCTTGTCCCGACCTGTGCAGCTCCGCATTCAAGTGATCCCCAAATACTAGGCTTATGAAGAAACAGAAAAATGTTGCCTAAGTTCTAGTCATATGGTAAATAAGCGAGATGACCCAGATATTGGAATAGCGGACAGAGACTTTACAATAGCTATTATCACTATCTCAAGGACTTTATTCATAATGGATGAACAAACAGAAAATTTTAGTATGCGAATAAAAAATATGACTGAGAACCAAAGTAAAACTGAAAAAATGAAAACTACAGTATTTGAAATAAAACATTCACAAGATGGCTTTAACAGCAAATTGAAATGAGAAGAATGTCAATAAATTTGAGGTGGATCAGTAGAAAATATCTAATCTAAAAAATAGAAGGGGAAAGACTAGGGAAGAAAAGCATCTCAGTGAGCTATACGAATAATGCGGAAAGTTCTAACATGTGTGATTGTAGTCTCAGAAAAAGGAGAGAGAGAGAGAAAAAAAAAAAACATTGAGGAAATAATGATGACGATTTCCCCAAATTTGGTGACAGGTGTACATTAATAGGTACAACAAATCCAATGAACCCCAAAAAGGAAAGCACAAAGAAAATCACATCTGAATACATCAGAGTCAAACTTCTGAAAATCTAGTTACAGCGAACCTTTTGAAAGCAATTACAGATTAGCCACAGATTAAATGTAATGAAATGAATTAAGAATGATTTCTTGTCAGAAACAAAGGACACAAGAAGACAGTGGAATCACCTTTCTAAAATGGTGAAAGGGGGAAAATAGATGATTCATTGTAGTGAAAAATAACATTCACGAACTAAAGGCAAAATAGTCACCTTCAGAAAAAATGGAAACAGAACTTTTATCAGTTGACCTGCAGTACAAAGAATGCAAAGGAAGTTCTTTAGGAGAGAGGTACTAATGCCAGGTGGACAAGCTAATCTTTAGGAAAGAAGGCAATGTCACAGATGAGAAACACGTGGCCAAGTGTAAAAGATTATTTATTTCTATTTTGTTTATTATAAATAAACACAGCTAGTTTTTTTTTTAGTTAAATTTTTTTTAATGTGACTTAAAAGTGAAAACTTCTATTTGCTTTAAGCCCCACACTGTATTATGGAATTGATGACATTCATAGATAAAGTTCATATGCCAACTAAAAAACAAAAGAGGTACATATGTCTGCATTTTCTGAAACACAGTCATACTTTACATAAAGCTGTCTGATATTAAATCTAACTAGACTGTGAGAAATTAAGGATGTATATCATGATCCCTAAAGCAACCACTTAGACAACACCAAGCGGGATAACTAAGCAGCCAAAATCCGTTAAAAAGGAATTCTCAAAAAGATCCAATTAAGCCAAAATAAACGAAGGAAGTAGGAGCCGAGAAACAAGCTAACACAAACCAGATGGGACCATCAGAAAACACTAATGAAATGGTTGATCACAACTCAAACATATCAATATTTAGATTACATGGAAATGAACAAAGTGCTCCAATTAGAACTCAGAAGTTCTCAGAAGAGATACAAGAATAAGGCCTAACATAGTATCCTCACAAGATCAAATGGAAATATGTAAATACAGGTACATTGAAAGTAAATGAGAGTAAAAGATACACCCTACAAACAGTTTAAGACTGGCGTGGCTGATTTAACATCGTATACAACAGATGCAAGTCAAACAGTATTACCAGACATGAAGACCAGGCATGCTATAATAAAAAAGGATCAATTTACATAAAGACACATGTATACGTGCCTCTTAAAAGAGGTTCAAAACACATGAGAAGAAAACGTTAACAATTAAAGAGAGACAGATCCACAGTGCTAGTTGGAGATTTTTAACACCACTCTCCTAGCAACTGATGGAAGGAAGGAAGGAAGGAAGGAAGGAAGGAAGGAAGGGAGGGAGGAAGGAAGGGAAAAGAAGAGAAAGAAAAGAAAGACCTGTATAACACTATCCCTCTTTTTTACTTAATTGGCATTTATAGAAAACTACACCCAACAATTGCAGAATAAATCTTCTTTTCAAGTTCCCAGGTAATGTTTACCAAGATAAAACATATGCAGGACCATAAAACAAGGGTAAATGCATTTGAAAAGATTAAAATAATACAGACTATGTTTTGTGATGACAGTGGAATTAAATTAAAAACCAAGAACGATGAGATATCTAGGGCAGGGGTAAATTCTACACATGGAACCTAAACCCGCACTTGTCAATAACTCATGTATCAAAAACATTACAAGACATGTTAGACAATATTTCAAATGGATTGATAGTGAACATGTATAGTATCAAAATTTATGGCATGAAGCTAAAATAAGAGAGAGAAGTATATAGCTTTTAGATGTTAGCTTAGGATGGATGCACACTCAATAACTTTAGTGTGTACAGTTAGACTTAAGAGAAAGAGCAAATTAAATCTAAAGTGAGTAGAGGTAAGGAAATAAAAAGGAGAAATTGATGAAATAGAAAACAAAAAGATGATACAGAAAGTTTACATGTAGACAACATGTAAGGGGTTTCTTTGGTAAGATAACAGTGTTGATAAAGCCTACATAGACTAATCAAGAAAAAATGGGAAAAATTACCAATAAATATGGGACTACATTACAGATCCTACAGATATTATAAGAAGCTTTGTGCTAATAAATTAAAAACTTAGAGGGATCTGACACATTTCCTGGACAATAAATACATTGCAGAGGAAGACAATAAAGGGTAAGATGAAGACATCTAACTCCTAAACTTTGAAGAGAATGAAAGCAAAGAGTTACTTAACATCTTTATTTCCAGTTTGGTTTTTATAAGACATACATCTTAACGAACTTGAGATGGACAAAATCCCCTCCAATTCTCTTTTCTACCCCAAATGTTCAGCATTGCTTCTGGGCAGGGTCCAAGCTGGTGAGGTGGTTGCGAGAGAGTCTTGATACGAGAGCTGTCAACACATCACTCAGTCTGAAGGCACCACAGAAACACACAGGGGAGGTCCGCAAGAGTTCCATCGGTAAGAAGCAGTCAAACAGCATGTGCACGTCCTGGTTTGTTTGCTGTTGTTATAACAGAATGCTTGAGCCCGGGTAATTTATAGAGGAAAGAGGTTGATCTTGGCCCACAGTTTGGGAGGATGGGGAGTCTGAGAGCATGGTGCTGGCATCTGCTCAGAGTTTCGCGCTGATTACCCACAGTGGGAAGCAGGAGGGCAAGAAGGAGCTTGCAGAAAAAGCAGAACATGAGACATGGACTTGTTTTATACCACCCGGGAGAGGAATGTGGGCTCCCTGCCTTCTGAAACTGATGCAGGAATTTTGACTGTGAAATTTCACACTCGAATAACTGAGAAGCAGGGAATGGACGGGGGATGCTGCTGTGGTTTGGCTTACCTTATGTCTAGTGGACTTTTGCCCAGAATGAAAGTCATGGTAACCAGACCTTTAGAGAAATGACCCCAAGGTATACACCCAGTCTGTCTTAAGTATTTGTCAAACTTGGTTGTCTGTTGTGGGGGTATTTGTTGTTTTGAGAGCAATTAAAATGTCTGTTCTTTTTTCTAGCAATCAAAATTGCTTTTGTATTCCACAATATAATTTCTGTCCTCTTCCAGAACAATGAAGAAAAAGGCAAATGAACTGTCTGAAAGTCGATGTATGGGCAGATGTGATGCTTTTAAAATGTTTCTAGAACTCCAGCAAGTACTTGTTTTGTGTTCAAATGCTGTGATGGTACACAATTTATTCCAAAAGGTTCCTGTGCTGAAAGGTTGGTCCCTAGTGTGGGGTTGTTTAGACGGTGGAACCTTTAAGAGGCGGGACCTAATGGAAGGCAATTAGGTCATGGAGCACTAACCTCAGAATGGATTAATGCAGGTCTTGTGAGACTGGTTTACATCTTGTGAGAATGGGTTGTTATTAGGGATCCTGGCACTTCCCCTACAACCCTCTTCCACTGTGCTCCTGCTGTTGTGATGCCATCTGCCATAAGGCCCTCACCAGAGCCAAAAAGATGCTGGCACCATGCTTTTTAAACTTTAGAACTGTGAAATAAATGAACCTCTTCACTTTATAAAGTATCCAGCCTTGGGTGTTTTGCTATAGCAAGAGAAAATGGACAAAGATGATAAAAGTGATGACACAAATGTTAAATGAATACAGTTCAATGAACTTTTATTGTCTATAAGGCATGCGCAGATTTTGATTTAATTTTGATCATTGTTGTCCATAAAAATGTTAAATTTTTAAAAATGCCCTTTGGGAAAATATTCTCCAGGGCCACAACTATGATGACTTCTTTGAAACCAGAGCCTAACTGAAGAGCAGCAATATATGAAGAGATGGACATTATTAATACCTAATAATTATTCTAATGGCATTATGTTCAAAATGAATTATCACTTATCTCAATCAGGGGCTCATTGTAAATTTTGATTTGAGGAATCCAGGACTAGGCAACCAAACTTCATATTGAAATTAAACTTGCTAAGAAATTCCTGAGGGCTCAGCAAGAGATATTTTGCTGAGAATATCTGTTCCAATAAATAGAGTACATCCAGAACCTTAGAGATGTTTTCTTACAACAGCCACAGAATGGTTCACACAACATCACACCAACACGAACTGAAGTGACTTCTCCCAACCTGACACACTCTGTAGTGTGTCAACAACCTTCACTGTAGGAGCACCAAGTAGGAGGTCAGAGGGCAAGACAGAGCTTCCACTTGCCATGTCTCAAGTTCCTCTGTGTCTCACTCTGAGTTTTCTTTCTTATTACTTATTACTGAAGGTCCTGCGTATTCTTCCTTGATGAAGTTTGACAAAGAAAGCTATGAAAGTGGATAAAAGCATTTCCAAACATGATGAAGAAATACGTTAATAGACTGGAAGTCAAGTAACTTTGTTTAACATAAATTTTGATATAAATGTGATCTTAATTTCATGGTAGATGCATACATCAAACTATACAAACTATACAACTATATAAGTCAGAGCTGCCAACAAGTGCTTTAGGAGCCACTGAAAATACTTAAGAGAATGGTTTTCTCTTTAGGTTTGATGGGTAGAGGAAGATGTAAGGCCACTGAATGTTTGTCTATGGGCCTTCCATTGAATTGAAGTACTGATATGTTAAATGGGTCC
This sequence comes from Geosciurus inauris, assembly GCA_004024805.1. Taxonomy (NCBI): domain Eukaryota; kingdom Metazoa; phylum Chordata; class Mammalia; order Rodentia; family Sciuridae; genus Geosciurus; species Geosciurus inauris. Next base: position 59,946 of record PVHX01011081.1, on the reverse strand, counting down.
TACTGGAACTTTAGTTCTTTGAAGACCTCTCTTTTCAGAAGACAGATTTAGAAGAACATTCTAGTTTTGTGTAATGTTGACTATGGGCACTTTGGGGATATTCTAGTTAATTCATTTTAAACATAGTGCTATGAATATAATTATCAGGTATTAAATTACCAGTTCTTTGAAGAAGTGTTGGGGAGGTATGGCGAAAGGAATCTGTTTTATAAAACATTACTATAAAGAACAAGTTTGACCATGAACTAGTAGGTGTTCTGGTATGTTGTTAAAAATCTGTAATGAATGGTTAAGGAAATTACCAACAAGAAGAAGAAACTGACCTCACCAAACACAGATTGCCTCCATTAAGTAGCTGTGAAAAGATTAAAGTTTGAGTAAAAAGCAATCCAACGTTGTTCCACATCTGGTTGTTGTTTACATTCACTTGTTCAATTTTTACTGTATTGAAATCACAAGCTTTCTAGTAGGTGTGCATTGAACATTTCTATTTTATGGTCAAACAGAATCAGAAGTAAGGCTGTTGGCAGCCTATTTGACTGTTTTCTTTCTATGACCATGTCCATTGTCTTGGTTTGATTTATAAGAATTTTCTAGGGGAAAATGAGAATTTTGTTGTTTTTATGAGAATAATACAGAAATTATTGCTGCTAATTTTGATGAGAAAAGGAACTTTGTTCAATGTATTTTAATCTAAAAACGTGGGTTTTGTTGATTTAAAAAAGAAAAGTACAAAGCTGTGTCCTTCATAATCAGAGATGAAAAACACCAAAATACTGGCAAATTAAATCCAGCAATATGGTATAAGAATGATAAACTATGACAAAGCAGCTTTATCCCAGGAATGCAAGGATGTGATTCCACATCTGAAAATTGGTCCATGTAACACATCGTATCGACAAAGGAATGCCACCACAGGATCTTCTATATTTTTTAATATTTTTTAATATTTTTTTAGTTATAGATGGACACATACCTTTATTTATTTATCTTTATGTGGTGAGGAGGATCAAACCCAAAGCCTCACATGTGCTAATCAAGCACTTTACCACTGAGCTACAACCCCAGTCCCACAGGCTCTTCTTAATTCATAAAATACACTTGGCAAATAAAAAAACTCACCCATGATAAATAAACAACAACAACAACAAATGAACATCTAAGCAAATCAGGAATAGAAGGGAGCTTCCCTGATCTGATAAAGAACATCTATGGAAACCTCATGGTTAGTACAACATTCAATGATGAAAGTCACTGTAGTTCCTCCAAGTTAGATACAGGGCAAAGATGTCCTCTTTTGGTGTGGAAATGGAGGTCCTATTCAGCACAATAGAGCAAGAAGATGCAATAAGGAGCAAAGTTTGTGTTGATGTAAGAATTCTAAGGAACCAACAAGCTACTAGTGCAACTAATGAGCAATTTTGACATTGTCACAGGATACACAATCAATGTTCTGAAATCAGTTGTTCTTTTATGTACCAACAGAAAACAGTTGGGAAGTTTTTAGAACTCCATATATAGTAGCACTTAGAAAAACATAAAATATGTAGAGACAAATGAAACAAAAGTATATGAGACTTTCATACTAAAAATTTGAAAATACTGTTCAAAGAGAAGTAAGAAAAGTTAAAAAAAATGGATATATACCATGTTCATAGATTAGAAGAACCATGGAAGCTTAGAAAACAACGAAGATTGAGGATTTATGCTATCTGAATTCAACACTACTAAAACTACATTAATCAAGACAGCGTGGTACTATCATAAGAATTAACAAATTAATTAACAAAGAATTAACAAATTAATAATAGCCCAGAAATAGACTCATACTTAAGTAGTCAATTAACCTCAACAGAAGCAACAAAGAAACCCCACTGGGGCAAAGGACAATCTTTTCAATAAAAGATGCTGGAAAAATTGGATGTTTAAAAGGAAAAGGCTTACACATCAGACGTTTGGAAGTTCTTCAGCATTCCTTCTATCTAATATAGTAGTCTGGTGTGATAGCCTTTTCTATTTACACATTGGTAATGTAGTGTCAACCAATCAAAGCACTATTTCCACTAATGTGGCCATATTCCTATGGCAGGGTAATTCTTTCTCTTTTTATAAAACAATATTTTTAAATTATAAAGTTAATAGTTTCTCACTAATGTCAGCTCCAAACATAATATATAAAGTAAATAAAAATTATCCATGACCACGCAACTCAGAAATTATGAATATGACATTTTGGAGTGGTCCTCCTTATCTTCTGTATATGATATCATAAAATACATATAATGTATTTCTTAATCAAATATTAATTTGCATGCGATTTTTATGTTTGCATTATGTTAGTGTTAATTTTAATTACAACTTATTTTATGGCTTTTGTTATTGTGTTTTGTGACAACATAAATTTTAAATGTAAGCTATATTCAAATCCTACTTCCAGTTGAGATCTATTTCTAAAGTATCTGCCAAACTCATAAACATTGTTCTTCTATGGCAGTTGCCCATGTCCCAGTGTCCTTCAATGTTGAAGAAGCACAGCTCAAGGAAGTAATTATGGAACAAAGTTATTTTTGTTATCTATAGTCACTTTTAGTTTATTCTGTTTGCTTAGTTCTTCCCTTGCCTCCTGATGAAATTTAGGGAAGGTCACGAAACTGAGCATTTCGACATTACTTTTAAATATCCTGTTACAAGAAAAACCACAGCAGCAGTCTCCAGGTGGCCAAATTCACAGTAGATAATGTTGTTCTGTGGCCACATACGATTGTTCAAGTTCTGGCAATGTGACTGATCTGGGTCAATTATGCTCTCCCCGGGGAATTTCAAAATTTAGTCCAAGAGTAAAGTTAATCTCTTCATGTGGCCTGCAGCTGGAGCCCACTTTGTGGACTGAAGACCAGAAGAAGGCAGTCTTCAGAGAGAAAGCGAACAAGAGGAGATACAGGAAGAAGCAGAGCTCCACCAGAGGTTCTGAACTTCCTGGGTTCTGTCAGCTACTGGTTTCACTTCCTTCCAGAACACCAGTTGTATTCCTGTGTTTGGGTTCTTTAAAACTTCTCTATCATTATAATATAATATTCAACTGCTAACTCCCAACTTCTTCTTCTTCTTGTTCTTCTTTTTTTTTTGGTCAAGTTGTTGAGTTTCTGCTAAAGGGCCTAAATAATAAAAAAAAAAATCCAATGACTTGTGTGAAGTTGTTTCCCATAAAACCAACCCTGCGTTGATCACGTGTCTTTGGCTTCACACCTGGTGAGGCCTTTTGCTTATTCATTCCCTTGGTCTAAGGGTCCAGTTGAGCTGTCAGTTTACAGCATCCCTGATCACTCACCAAGGTGCTGAACATAGAGCTACCCAGACCATCTCTGCTCTTGTGAAGCTTCAGTGTCAAACTTTCATGTATTTTCCTGACCAGAGAAGGAAACTATCAGAAATGCTTAGAATTTGACATTTAGTGACTCTTTCAGATTATTATTTTCTTAAAATTCTATTCCTTTCATGTTGTTCGGAAAGGAAATATGGTTTTGCTTGTCTTACTATTGTTTCAAATATAGTCAGTAAGTTGAACACTAAGAATGAAGCACTTAAAATTTTGGGCTTTTGAATGTCACTGTTTTCAGAAACTTGGCTTGGGTTCAACATATTTTCATGTGACATATTTTTAGAGATTAAGATGGAATAATGACATTTATTCATATGGCTAAACAAAAATGCTCATTGTGTTAGTCAGTTTTCTGTTATGATAACAAAATACCCAAGATAGTCAACTTATAAATAGAAAAGTCCATGACCCATTGGCCCTGTGGCTTTAAGCCTTTGAAGAAGAGGCACACTGATGGACGTAGGTGGCAGAGCAAATCATGCACATCATGAGCCTGGGAGCAAAGAGCAAATGAGGCCAGGGGGAGAATCCCAACACCCTCTTCAAGGACACATCCACAATGGTGTAAAGACTGCCTCTTTTTTTTTTTTTTTCCACTTGTGGACCTGAGGATCAGATTCAGGGCCTGACACAAGTATTCTTCTACGGAGCTCCATCCCCAACCCTTTTTATTGTTTATTCTGAGACAGGTTCTCGTTTAATTGTCTAGGCTGGCTTCAAACTTGGAGTCCTCCTGCCTTGGCTTCTGATTTGCTGGAATTACAGGCCTGTGCCACCATATTGGGCCGGTCCCATTTCTTAAAGTTTCTACCAAGTCCTAATAGGGCTACACTAGGGACCGAGCCTGTAATACATGGGTCTTTGAGGAACATTCAGCATCCAAACTATAGCACCAATATAATTTTTATTGGTTATTGTAGCTTTAAGGATGTGTCTATAAAACCAAGATAGCAGAGAATTGACACAATTTTAAAACATCTTTGCAACTGACTTTTGCTCACTTGGTTGAGAAAATTACTCTCACAATTCATATCGAGGACTCTGTCCATCTTAGGTAAAATATTTTTAACTTAGAAAAACAGCATCTAGGCCACATTAAGCTTCAGGAATTTGCTTTTACTGAAGTTTTGTAAGACACTTCACTCTCAAACTCTTGAAAAAGTTATTAAATGAATCAAGAAATAATTATTTGATAAGTACAACATTGTGCTAAGTGCTATGGGCACCATAGGAAAAAAGACAAAATGACATTGGCCTTTGCCCTCATTTGCCTAATAAAATAGTAAGGAAGAGATATAAAACAATTCACAAAACAGGACAGCTCAGAGGGATATATTGCTGAAGTTTAGAAGTTATGAGATGGAGAAGAGAAAAACAGAGCAAACTTAAGTATAGAAGCTAAGAACAGAGGACACAGAGAAAAGAGTCCACACTGCATTTCTGATGACTTTTCTATTGCTCTCTTTTGGGGGATCTAGTGAAATGAATGGAAGCCAAAATGGTCAGAGAGAACTTCCTGGAGGAGGTGGGATTTGAATTTAGGCCTGAAGGAAGAGACACGATTTGAGTGGATAAAGAGCTGGATGGACCACATGAGCCAATAAATGAGATAAGACCGTGCCTGCTGTGCAGGAAGCAGTCGGCCTCACTGAAGAGAGAGAGCATGCTGGACCCACAGGAAAGGGCACTGTCTGAGCATGGTGGATAAAGAGATGTCAAACAAGTTTAAATGTGAATCAGCAGAACATAAGGAAGCACTGAACCAGGGAATAACATGATGAAGACTTGCTTTGGGAGGATTATGCAAGGTTATGCAAGATGCATTGGAAGGGTGGAAACCCAAGCCAGGCAAGCTAACTGGAGCGTTGCAGCAGTAATCCTTCCGTAGACAGGGAAGACCTTATCCAGGACCGTGTTAGTGCACTTGTAGGAAAGGATGGGAGCATTTCAAGGGAGGAAAATATCCAAGCTCAAGCAGGATGAGTTAGAGATGACAGTAGCCCTTCTTGTCTGGAATCTGGAGGCATGAGGCTGGAGCTGAGGAGGGGAGAGGACAGCAGTCAGTGGCACAGAACTGACATTTGAAGCCAAAAGAATTGAGCAGATTCAATACAGAGAATGTGAAGTGGAGACGAGAGGAAGGCGAGGTGGATACAACCACATTCAGGGCATAGGACGAGTGAGATGAGCAAATGTCAGAGTGAACACACAGGCTGGGGTGGGAGAATTGGAGCTGCCAGAGAACTGAGGCAGAAGAGTGATCCAGGAGGAGGATGTCACCAGAGCTGGGAGAAACTGAATGATCCAGAAGATGAGGACATTTATGAGAAGAGTTTCCAAAGTGACCTGGGACTGGAAACCAAATCATGCAGATAAAGAGGGGAAGGAGTGGGGAGGTGGTAAGCCTGCAGATGCAGGCAGAACCATGAAGCAGTGTGAGGTTGGGCTCTGAGGACCACTCTTCTTGATGCCACTTGGTGTCACTCAAACCGAACAACTGAACTTGCAGAAGTTTACCCACATCTCAGTGCACTGAGCTGAGTGGTGCCCCTCAAGAACAGGTCCTTCTCAGCACCTTGGAACGGGACCTTAATTAGAAATAAGGTCACTGCTGGTCTAACTCGTCAGGATGAGGTTATACCAGAGAAGCGTGGGACCACAGTGCAACGTGCGTGGTGTCCTTAGGAGGAGAGAAGCACTTGGGAAAGACACCCATGTGATGACAGAGGTGGAGATTGGGGTCACAGAGCTGCAAGCCAAGGCAGGCGATGCTGAGGCGCTCATGGGTGTGTTTCTGATTGAGGTCTACTCAGCGATTTTGAAGTAATTGACCAATTTACGCCCACCAATTTATTTTTTCCTCATCGTAGCTTAGGCCTCAGTACATGTAAGAAAGAAACGGCATTGCTTTTCAAAGGTTTATGAAGAACACAAAGGAATGAGTGTTGATGTGAAGGTGCTCAACCCTCTATTCACATCACGTTCCTACTTCCAGAAGGGAGGGAGGATGAGCAAAGGCCAAAGGGACTTCTAAAATTTGTCCCTTCTTTAAGTGACTTCCCCAGAGTCCCAGAAGGGTGGGAAGGATGATTGATCAAATTAACAATGAGGGCAGGGGTGTAGCTCAGTGGCCCAGCCCTTACTCAGCAGGTGTGGAGGCCCTAGGTTCCAGCCCCCAACCCAGTGGGGGGAAAAAGAAGGGCACAATGAGATTTTTTTTTTCCTTTTTTTAAAAAAAATTTTTTAAGAGAATATTTAACATGAAGTCTATTCTTTAAACAATGAGATCTTTGTAAAGGGGTGCCTCATTTCTCATAGACCAAGAATTTTTCTTTGCCTAATCTTTACCCTTGCATAAATTAAATTCCTTGTTCACCCCTCTCCTGCACTGTGTGCTCCGTATTTTACACGAACATGCTATGCTGTACTTTATTTGGAGTTGAACATAAAAAGGGAAGCCTGCTCGGCAGCCAGACTCTGAGAAGCAAGAACCGCTCTGGTTGCAGGGAGGAAGTTGCATTTGTTGTGCAACTTGTGGGCTGCAGACAACGCCTGGCCTAATTCTGAGATATGGCACCTGTTCACCCATTGCCTAACTTGGAGTTTTGCTCAACAAATACGAGTTCATTTGATTTTTGAGCACCATCTCCATTCCTTTGGTCATCAGGAAAGAGGAAGACACTCAGGGAATGGACTGTCTAATTTAATTATCTGACAGTGTCTCAAACTTGGAATTGGATGGTATGGCCTTGGCTATCAGGAAGACCTTCAACCTCATACCTTTACAGTGGGTAGATGTTTGCCTTGTTCTATTTTTATAACTCCCTCAACATTTATGGAAAATAGACACCTCTGTGACTGAGTATACACACGTGTATGCACCTATATATATTATGTAATATATGAAAAATATTTACTGAGCACACACATTTGATATAAAAGTACATAATATATGTTTTATTATATAGATTGGTCCATTTTCTGTTGCTAGAACAAAATACCTGAGTTTGTACTTTATTTATATGTAGTTTACCATTTCAGTGGCTGGAAATTTAAGATCAAGGGTAGCCTCATCTGTTGGGTCTCTGGTAAGGGCACCCCAGGATGCATCACAACATGGTAGAGAAGAAATGGAAAGGGACCTGGCCACAGGCAGAAGGGGTCAAGCTCACGGGGTGACCTTGCTTTATAACAACCCACTCTCTGGAGAATGTAACCTTGAAATGTGTCCTGGTAGGGTGTAACAAATACCTGGGATAGCAGCTTACAAAATGAAAAGGTTTACTTTGACTCAATCTTGGAGGTTTCATTTTGTGACTGGTTGGCCCCGTTGTGTCAAGGTAGTAGGTAATGATACGTGTGCAGGGCGGAGGAGGTTGTGCTGGAAGCCATCCACAACCCATATGTGAACTTTGCCTTTGTGTAGACTGAGCAATGTTCAAGCCATGAGGCAGGGAAGCCTGGTTTTGAGAACTCCCAGTAGGAATCCACTGGTCTGAGAAAGCCTCAATCACGTGGGGCCCTGTTCTAGCTCGAGTTCACACAGAGCCTCTTAGAGATGGGGGTAGCTTGCCAAATGCCAATCAAGACCCGGGCCACACTGAGAAGCAAGCACATAAAGAAGGCTCCTCCCATTGAAACCATATCCCTGCCTTTGATGTACTCCCCCTTAAATAAAGAATGGGGGCCTTTTCAGTTATTTGGTTCTAGCTCCTATCAGGACTGGAACACCCATCAGGCTCTCTGCTTTGTTAAAATCTAACCTTTGGCTCTCTATTTCTTTGTGAGTGTATCAGACTTTTTATTTTCCCAGGCAGCTCACACCTCCTGAGCAAGGACCTGCCCTGTTGGGGTGCTGGCCACTCTGAAATAAGGTTGCTTACCTTGTGGCCAAGAATGAACCAGAGAGACAGAGGAAAAGAAAGGGCTGGGAGCCCACCTCAAGGGATCACTCCCAATGACCTACAGCCCTCCCACAAGGCCTCATCTGTTAACATCTCTACCACACTTTCCAACAATGTCAAGCTGAGGACTGAGCCTTCAACCCACTGAGCCTTCAACCCAGTTCATCTTTTTCTTTCATTCAAAGGTAAAGCCAAAGGAACAACAACAACAAAACAACATCAATGAACAGACCATCATTTCCATCAGCATCCTTGAAGTCAATGACAAAATAATAGTGTGTAACTAACAGGAGCCAGGAGGGCAAAGGAGAAGGAGAAAGGTTTTGACATGCCCATTTCCTTATCTTTCAGAGCTGGAATGGAAAAGATCACTTAAGTGGCTGCAACTTGGGAAGACTCCATAGAAACTCAAACTGTGGCTGAGCAGTAAGTGGCTAGCGACTAGGGGTGGAAGGAGATTTTTCTTCTTTTATTAATTTTTTAATTTGTTCTCTTTAGTTACACATGACAGTAGAATGCAGTTTGACATATTATACGTACATGGAGTGAGTATAACTTCCCATTCTTGTGGTTGTACATGATGTGGAGTTTCACTGGTCCTGTATTCATATATGAACATAGGAAAGTGATGTCTGATTCATTCTACTGTCTTTCTTATTCCCATACCCCCACCCTTCCCCTCATTCCCCTTTGTCGAATCTAAAGTACTTCTATTCTTCCTCCCAGCAACTATTGTGTGTTAGCATCCATATATCAGAGAGAACATTTGGCCTTTGGTTTTTGGCATTGGCTTATTTCACTTAGCATGATAGTCTTCAGTTCCATCCATTTACTGACAAATGCCATAATTTTATTCTTCTTTGTGGCTGAGTAATATTCCACTATGTATATGAACCACATTTTCTTTTTCTATTCATCTGTTGAAAGGCACCTAGGTTGGTTCCATAACTTAGCTATTGTGAATTGAGCTGCTGTAAACATTGATGTGACCGTGTCACTACAGTACGCTGATTTTAAGTCCTTTGGGTATATGCTGAGGAATGGGATAACTGGGGTAAATGGTGGTTCCATTCCAAGTTTTCTAAGAAATCAGAGGGAGACTTTTCACTGAACATGCTTCACATGATTCGAGTTTTGAGCCATGTGAATCTATTACATTAAAATAAAGTAGAAAAATCGAGGTAGATGCTTGCTCATCAAATCCATCACAAGTCTTCTGCGCTTGTTGTTCAGAAGAAATATTCTTTAGAAGGAAGCCATTCCCCAGAGAGCTCTAAAAATTTCCTAATATTTACATGTGCCAGTAATAAAAACAAGCTTCTACTGAGTATTTATAGCTCCAGAGTCCACTCTAAATATTTAAGAACTTAAATATGAGGTACTCTGATCCTCAGAATAGCTCAAGAAATACTATAATGAAATGCATAGGAGCCATAAGGAATAAGATATACAAAATATATATGATCATAAACTGTAATTCCCATATTACAGATGATGGAAATGAAGCATGGAGAGTAAAGTAACTCATCAAATGTTAAGTGTTTACATTTGGTAAAGCAGTAAAATTAGAATTAGAGCCCAGGTAGTTCAGATGTAAAGGGGAAGGGTGGACAAAATATATAATCAGCTAAAATCTGAAGGAGACGGGGAAGGACACGTGTAAGGAAGTGAAGGTGCCTACTTTTAGGATTGCTTAGAGTGAATGGTCAAAAGATATGATCTAAACAAAGGAAGGAGTGTCTGTCACTTCTTTGGTGACAGAGATACTAGGAAAAAGCAGAGAACCAACCTGAAATTGTAAAGAACACATGAACAAAGCAAAAGAAACACAATCCATACCAGTGAAATACTTCTTCAAAAAAAGACAGTGAAAAATAGAATTAAACTATGACACAATGACTATGACATAGTTATTATTTTTAACAAATAGGAATGGTCTACATTCTTCCATCGAAACAGGTCTCTCCTATTGCATTGCAAAGTCAAACTCAACAAGAAAACCTGTAAAACAAAGTGATTCAGAAAGGATGAAAAAGAATGGTCAAAAATACACAGGCAAATGCTTAGAGAAGTTAGGAGTCTTGCCTGACCTTATCATCTGACAAGATGAAATTAAATTTAAAAAGTATTTTATAATAATAATTCAGAGATTTTTAAACTGAATAAGTAAAATTCCCAATTTAAAACTTAAAAACATGAATATCTGTTCACTGGAAGACATAACATCCAAATTTATAAAGGTCAAAATACAAAAAGTAGTGGGAGAAACAGGTGGCAATACATTACTTGCAAGAGACTTTCCTTAGCCCGTGTTAGACTAAACACTTGCTGTGCCTGACCCTCTTCTCTTGCCATCCTTCCTTGCAGGTGGAATTTACCTCTTTATTCTATTCAATTTAGGCTTCACCCTGCAACCTGCTTTGACCAAAGGAATGAGAGTGACAAGGACATGTGAGTGACAGGGACCATCTCTGAGAATAAACTTCAACTGCTACCTATGTGGTTTGACCCTGCACCTCTTTCCTTGTACATTAGGGGGCGGGGTGAGGTGAATAAGCAGGGTCATGCAAGTGAAGAATCAGATTCTCTTTTTTAAAAAAATGTTGATGTTCTATTGATCATGAATTTTTGCATTACTGCTGATTTTTAAAAATACTGCATCAGGATATTATTACCTTGATAATGAGTTTTTTTTGTTGTTGTTGTTGTTGTTTTGGAGTCTCCTTAAAATTTGCAGGCAAGATAAGTGTCCTGCTGTGGCCCTGGTTCCTTCCTTATATCATAAAAGCATGCATGTGGAGAATGGCTACTTCTGCAGTTCTAGATCCAAAATAAGACCTGTGGTTCTCATGCAGCACAAGCAAGAAGTACAACCAGCTGCCTAAGCCAATGAGATTTGGAATCACTTTGTTATACAGTATGGGCTACTGACACCTCATGCACAGCCTAAGACAGATGATATAAACAAAAATAAGTGATGACAGCAGACCTTTGGTAGCATAATATAGTAGATATTATTCATAAATTCTAACACTACACTCTAAAAACAGAATACGACCTTGTTTTTTGTGTACCTACTTACTCAAATTAACCATATACTGGGTCACAAGGAAAACTTTAATAAAGTCCAAGAGTAGAAATATAGCTTTTAAGCTGGGCATGGTGGCACCTGCCTGTAATCCCAGCACTTAGGGAGGCTGAGACAGGAGAATCGCGAGTTCAAAGCCAGCCTCAGCAATGGCGAGGTGCTAAGCAACTCAGTGAGACCCTGTCTCTACATAAAACACAAAATAGGGCTGGAGATGTGGCTCAGTTCAATCCCTGGTACTCAAAAAAAAAGAAAAAGAAATATAGTTTTTAATACTCTTTAATAAAACTGTAATTACAGTATAAATTGCTAACAAACATAGAATCCTTTTTCTCCAAAAGTTGAAAATAAAAAAGAAATTCTCTTTTAAATAACTTCAAAGTAGTTAAGTCCAAACTAAAATGGTAGGATTTTCTAAACAATGACAACACAACATGTTAATAGAACACTATGTATCAAAAGTTATAGGATATAACTAAAGACTTACTCATTGTAAATTCAATCTTAAAAATGTATATATGTATGTGTGCATATGCACTTGCATTCATATATTCAAAAAAGTAAATTAATACAGAAAAATGGGAAACTGATAAATAGAAGACCTAGTTTATTCAGAAAAACATAAAATGGTCATCAAATATAATTAAGATAAAGTGAAAGAAAATATAAATTCACAAAATAAGCAAGATGTTGAGGGAGTTAAAAGAATTGTGAGGGGCACTGTTTAACACTGCAAATAATTTAAAAAATTGTATCACATAAAAATACGTCAAAATGAAAAAATTATAAAAAGGAACTAAGAAGGGAAAAAAATCAAAATGGACCAATTGCTACGGGGTGGGGGGATGGGGTGGGGGGAGTGTGATACTAAATAGAAATAGTTGGTAAACAGCTTCCTTCCCCAAAGCATTGAAAGCAATTTTGCAGTTGCTTTTTACCAAACATTTTTTTAAAAGATATATCTAAATAAGGAAAGGTTCCTACTTATTTTATATACAGCTAACATAACATCAATTGAAAAAAGACTCACTAAAAAATTAAATGACTCTAAAGAGGAAAAAAACAGATTAATTTCACTTACAATAAATATTGAACAAATTCTCATCCTCAATTGAGACAGAGAATTTAGTAGCATATTAAAAGAATACGAAATCATGAATAAGTAGCATTAATTCCAGGAATTCAAAGGAAACATTAGGAAATATAATAATGTAATTAACTGTGTATATAGAACCAAAAGAAAAATCACATGGTTGTATCTTTAAATGTTAAAAAGACATATTCAACAACCTTTCAAAATCAAAATTCTTAATTAAATAGCAATAGTTTAAATACTCTTAATTTCTCCTAAATTTATTTATAAATGTTATGATTTCAATGAAAATCATTTTTAGAAGCAAGAAGCTGAATTTAAAGTTCCTCTGGAACAATATACATTCAATATCAATCAGGAAAAAATTTAAAATGACAAGTAAAAAAGGGGAAGCTATCTTAGCTATACATTATAGAGTTGAAGAAAATAAAAATAATGAGGTGTAACACATGTTAGATAGATAGGTGAGAAAGAATTGGAAGTCTAGAAATAAGCTTAAGTCTATATGACTTTTGTATATGGTGTAGCTTGTATTTTAGATCTGTGAGAAGATGATGACTTATTCAATAAATATTCAGGAACAATTCAGTGATTATCTAGAAAAAAAATCAGAACTTCTACCCAACTCCTGACATTAAAAAATTCCAGGTGGACCAAAGGTGTAAGCATAAAAAAATTAAAAATCAGAAAAAGAAAACCCATTAACATTTCTAGAAAACTGTAGAAGACGTTAAGATATCAAGTCTGAGAGAAGACATTTTAAAAGCATGATACAAGACTCAGATACCATAAAAGAAAATACTGATGACATAAACAAAAATTTCTGCATAAGTATTTGTTAAAAGTAAAAGGCAACTAGCCAAGTGTTAAAGACATATTCAACACATGTCACAAATGGTTAACTTGTTAATGATATGAAAACTCCTATGCATAATTTTTTTGTGGGGTGGGGTACTAGGGATTGAATTCAGGGGCACTCGACCACTGAGCCACATCCCCAACTATGTTTTGTATTTTATTTAATGACAAGGTCTCACTGAGTTGCTTAGTACCCTGCTTTTGCTAAGGCCGGCTTTGAACTAAAGATCCTCCTGCCTCAGCCTCCCAAGCCTCTGGGATTATAGATGTGCACCACTGCACCTGCCTCCCCCTACAAATAATTTTTTAAAAGATAAATTGCACAGAACAAGAAAGAGCAAAAGCATAACTAGTTAGAAAGATATGACAAATGTTGAAAAAAAATGTGCAACTTCACTTAAAATTAGGGAAATAACCACTTTCACCATTTCGTGCATGGCATACAGTGTTTTCTTATGTTTGGCTCAAGAACCAAATAATTTTAAAAAGCTAATCCCCTGTGAGGTTTGGATCATAAATCTTCTGGTGGTGCTTAATCTACATATTATTTTATATTTCTTATAGACATAAGACATATCTGTAAGATGACCAGCTTGGAATTTTTAGAAATGGTATTTTAGGAAAGAAATTGAGGTTCAGATGTTGCTGAATGCAGGAGTGTGTGTGTGTGTGTGTGTGTGTGTGTGTGTGTGTGTGTACGCGCACGCGCGCGCACGTGTATGATTTTAGCAGAATCTTTCTTTTTACTCTTACATAAAGTTCAAATATTCTCATAGGTTCTCTCTTTTTAAGACTTGTGATGATGGGCAGGAGCTATGTTGAGAGGGGGAGGTAGCTAGCAGGAGATGGAATGTGAATGGTTTAAGCACAAGCAGAGTGCCAATCCCAAACAACCAAAGGCTGAATGTTTTCTCTGATATGTGGATGCTAATTCACAATCAGGCGGCGGGGTGGGGAGGTTAGGGAAAAATAGTGGTACTTAGATTAGATAGAAGGGAGGGAAGGGAGAGGAGGGGGATTGGGAGTAGGAGGATAATAGAATGAATTGGACACCATGATCCTATGTGCATACATGATTCCAGACTGGTGCAATTCTGTATCAGGTACAACCAGAAGAATGAGAAGTTATACTCCATTTATGTATGATGTGTCAAAATGCATTCTACTCTCATGTATAACTAATTAGAACAAATTAGGAAAAAGGTAGAGGGGAAAATGGAGAGAGAGGCAACTGTTTGTCCGTCCATCTCAAACATACCCCTGGTTTTCGTGATTGTAGATGAAGGTCAAATCCTATCACCGACATACAGCTACCCCTCCACCTTTTCTAGGCTGGGTGGGATCCCTCAGCAGCCCCCAAATGGTAGCCTGCTGCCTCCTAGAAAGATAAAACAGGGCCCGTCTTTATTTCCTGGCCCCAGAAACTTCAGCTTCTTAAATTCCCTAAGAGGACAATAGGAATGAATTCTACTTTTGGTAGGTAGACTTAATACGTACAATTTCCACATTTCCATCTTTTTTTTTTTTTTTTAAATCTTGGCGCTCTCAGAGGAAGAAAATACCATTTATCTTGTTTCTTGGATGTAACGTGATGGAAATACCTCTTGACTTTAGTAGGTTTTCTGAAAAACATTTCAACATGTGAATTTTAGTGTAGTCTATGTTTTAAAATAATATGCATACTCTTTCTTCCTCTTAAATCTGTCACTTCACCCAACTAATTTTATTTTCTTCCTCAAAAGACAACCAACAGAACTTTCGTGTGTGTGTGTGTGTGTGTGTGTGTCTGTGTGTGTGTATGAGTGAGGGGGGAGAGGGAGAGAGAGAGAGGAACAGGATTTGGGCAGAAGTGTGGTGGTGTGTCATTAGAAAAACAATCATCTAATCACGTTATGGAGTTTCAACCTCATCCTTTTTGAAAATTAAATGAGCTAATATAGTACTTGGTGCAGTTCCTGACAAGACAAAGGAGCTCTGTGATATTACTATATTTATTTATTTGCAGTACTGGGGATTAATCCAGTAATGCGCTACCACTGAGCTACATCCCCAGTCCTTTTCATTTGTTTTTTGAGAAAAGTTCTTGCTAAGTTACCAAGGCTGGCCTGAAACTTGTGATCCTCTTCTCTCAGACTCCCCAGTAGCTGGGATTACAGGCATGTGGCACCATACTGGACACTATTACTATATTTAAAAGGAGTACAATTTTTTTTTTGGTACTGGAGATTGAACTCAGGGGCACTCGACCACTGAGCCACATCCCAGCCCTATTTTGTGTTTATGTAGAGACAGGGTCTCATTGAGTTGCTTAGTGCCTCGCCATTGCTGAGGCTGCCTTTAAACTCGTGATTCTCCTGTCTCAGCCTCCCTAAGTGCTGGGATTACAGGCTTGCGCCACCGCGCCTGGCTGAGTACAAAAATTTGAAAAGATATTATGATTATTTCTATTTTACACCTAGTAAGTATTGGAGCCAATGATCAAATCATACTTTCCAGATGCAGATCTATTGAAGCTACCCAGGGTTTGGCACTGCTAAAATGTGTAACAAGATGAACCAAGTTACCTATGTAATGTGACTCTACCATATAGTACAGTACAGCAAGAAAAGGGGGAGAGAAAAGATGTCCTTGACAGTCAATGTTTTCCTTAAAAGATCAATGTCATTGAGCATTCAAATCGATTGTAAAAGCATCCTTCTCAGCTCTCTCAAGACAACAGAAAAGACTTATGGGTGTTCTTTCATGTATAGGCAAGAAATAAACTAAGAACTGATTATGAATTGTCTATTTCACACTCAAGGGCACAGGATTGAAAGCAACTTCTCAGGAGTCATCTGGGATGTCCCTTATTTCTGGCAGAAATGTGACTAAACCATTCTTGGATTAATGGTATCTTAACTCAATGTCAAAATTCTGAAAGGAAAGACAGTCACAATTTTCATTTGTATTGACTCAGTTTTGGTTTTCTTAACTCTGGCCCTTAGGCCAATGATCAATTCCCTTAAGAATACAGGCTCCATACACAGAGGGTATCATTTGCTTTATCAAGGCAAACTCAAATTAAATGTAATTAATTACCCTAGAGGATAAGTACCTTATTAATTTTCAAATCCTACAGATAATGCCTCGCACAGAACATTACAGATAGTAGATGCCAATAAATGCTTATTAACTTGAAGTGAAAACTGGATGCAGAGTGGTCAGGTTAACAAAGAGCATTATCCATTCAAGGATTCACTATCTCATTTCCTGACATCGACACTTGGATTCCATTTTAAAAAAACAAGTCATGCAGAACAAGAAAATGTTAACTTTTCTATGAAGTTCATTCAATCATCTGTTCAGCAAATATTTATGGAGCACCATGTAACAAGCACTGTCCCAGGTTCTGAATGTTTTAAATGCATACCATGATGTTTTAAACATGAGCATGTAATCTTATGTAAGAACCCCCAAAGACCACATTGTAAGCCCACTAAAACTTTCTGATATGAGTTTCATGAGCTCCTGTTCAGAGTCTGCTATGAGTCCTTCGTTGGATGTGGTCATGTTCCCTAACATCATATGATGCCAAATCCTATAGTGGTACCATTAAGTAATTTGCACTTTCCCATTCAGAACTTTAATGTTAGGGATTTAATATTGAGTTAAGACAGGTAGTGTGGTTGCTAGAAAGAACAATGGACTAGGAATTCAGACACTGAGTTCTGAAACAGTGTCACCTCTATCAATTAATTCTTCAAAATCAGTTTTCCTGTCTGTAAAATAAAGTGAATTAGAAAACCGTTAAAGCCTTTTTATGGATGATATTCCACAATCCTAAAGTAACAGATCTAATTAGTTCTAAATTCTAGGAGCAAGGCAAACTCTATTATGAGTTTTGGTTCAATTCCTATTAATGATCTCAAAATTTTCTTTTCTTGTATTGTGAGATCAAAAAGACAATACATATTAATAAATATGTGTGCATACCATTTTTTTAAAGTAGTCACCAAGAGCAGCAGTTTACAGGCAACTCAACCCTTTAGTGCTTTGCCAAATATACTTGATTTAGCTACAGTATGTATTTCTTTGCTTCCTTTTGTACATTTTCTCACCAGATATCAGAGGAGTTCGAAAAAAGAGATGGAGGAGGGGTGTCTAGTGCATATTTACGTTATTGCCAAATATTAATTTCAAAAAGGTTTCAAACTTCAAGGAGTTGTTCAATTTGTGTAGCTGAACTTAAGGTGCTCCTCAGGCTAACCTGAACATGAAGAAAGAGAGCAAACCTGTGGGAAGAAAGATCTAGGTTAAGTGCTGGGGGGAAAATCACGGAAACTTACACTTTAGATAAAAACACTATTACCGCGAGTTAGAGACCCTGATGGCCTTGAGGATTAGGACACCTGCTGAGCCTTGCATCAATAGGTGATTACCGATCCCAGCACCTAAGGAGGCCCAAGTTCTCGCTGAAGGTAGAAAGGGCAGCTGAATGACAATGCGGATCTATTTCTGTTTTAGTGGCTTTCACATACATTCTGCAAGTAAGTGGCTTTTCCAGGTCACCGAACTCACAGAAAAAAACCCTCAAATTAATCTAAATGTTGAGATATTTACACCTTTAAAAAAAAGTTGCATGCAAACACCTTTCATTCGAAGGTGACAGTTCATGAACTGTCACAGCATCATCTCACCAAGTTTAGCACCCCCCCACACCCAGCGCACGACGCCCGGCCCAGCGCAAACGCTCCAGCTCTCCCAGGGCGCGCGCCCAGGGTCCCAGAGCTGTGGGCGTGGAGGCGGTTCCCTTGGAGCGCCCAATCGGCAACGAGGCCCAGCAGTGGCGCCAGTGACGTAGGCCGCGCTTCCCTCCGCCCCACTGAGGGCGGACGCTCGGCACTGTCAGCCTCTCGAGCTCCAGCGCGAGGGGAGAGGGAGAAGGAGGGCTTTGGGACCCGCCGGCTGTCGGAGGACGGCGGGTCGCGGCGAGCGGGCGCAGTGAGCATGCGCAGCCGCTCCAGGGCAGGCGGGGGAGGAGGGGCCGGGATGAGCAGATGCGCGCGCGCGCGCACGAGAGCCCCGCCGGCGGCCGCGGGTGGAGGGGGCGGTTCCTCGAGTGTCGGCGACCCGAGGGCGTGCAGGCGGGCGGCAGGTGCCGCCGCGGCCGCCGCCGCAGCCTCCTCCCGGCCCCGCATCTCCTCGTCCTCCCGCGGCGATGAGCTGGGCCCCTTCGGGGGCTGCACCTGCTGGCTGCCCATCACCCCGGGCCTGCCGGCGTGACCTCGGCCTCGTCGCGTGTCGGGCCCCCGCGGCGCGGTGCTGCCCCTGAGAGGGAGCGGCGGCGGCCTCCTCCGCCCCGAGTGCTAGCTCGGGGGCCGCGCGGGGACAGCGCCCGGCCCCCTCCCCTCCCCGGTCCGCTGTCCTCAATGTCTCCCCGGCGGGGAGGGGGCTGCCTGGGAGACACGCTGAGCGGCCCCCCCCGAAGGCTCGTCGGCGGCAGCAGCAGCGCCCAGCCCGGCGCCCCGCAGCCTCCGCTGGCGGCGGCGGCCTGGAGGAGCGCACCCGCCGCCGCCCCCCGAGCCTCGAAGCCGCCGCCGCCCGGCGCCCCAGGAGAGGGCGGTGGGCGCCCCCCGGGGAAGATGAAGGCGGAGGGGGGCGACCACTCCATGATCAACCTGTCGGTGCAGCAGGTCCTGAGCCTCTGGGCCCACGGGACGGTGCTGAGGAACCTCACGGGTAATTGATGCGCCAGGGCTGGGGACGGGATGCGGTGCCGCCCCTCGGCTCCTTCCTCCTATCCGCGGAGGGCGGGGGAGCGCTCCTGCCGCCCCACCCCCGTGCGCGCCCCTCTCGGAGCTCGCGGCCCGGGTCCCAGCGAGGAAGGTGTTAATTGGCTCGGCTGAGCACCGGTTCCGGGGGCGCCGGCCCCCTACACCGCTTTGCTGAAGCGTCGGGGTGCATCGGCGACCCCCGCCTCTTACCCTGCACTGGGAGGCTGCCTAGCCTGAGTAGTAAGCGCGGAGTAGCGTTAGTGCTGAGACTTGAGCACAGTTAGCTTTTATGTCATCACCCTCCCCCTTTTATGCACACATGCACGCACACATCGCTTCTTGCTGTTTAGATCGTTTTCTGATGTAGCTCTTTTTCTTTCTGGCAAATCTCAAACCCAATGCAGGACACAAATTCTCTGCTCACAACGATCTGTTTGCTTCGACCATTATTTTTTATTTTTTAAGCCATAGAGATGACTAAGTAGAGTGGGTCAGGGGCTGGGCCAAGGTCTAGTGCTTTTAAGCATTTTAGCTTTATCTGTCTTCTCTCCTTCTCATTTCCTTTTGTCTGTCTCTCTCTCCCACCAGCTTCAAGTTGCTCCTTCTGTCACATTTGGTAATTTTGTGTATTTCCCTTCATTCGTCAAGACTATCAGGAATTGGATTTAACTAAATTATAACACCAATTTATATTGTTAGAATAAAAATAATACAGAGAATTATTTTTTATCTAACGTGTAGGTTTGCTTTGTGAAGAAACTTCTGGTTTTGTTAATGTGAAAGTGTTTATACTTTTGAGTTATGAATTTTAAAACAGAAAGATGCATTTGCGGTTTGGTGAGTCCTCAGTCGTTGCTCTGCAGAGGAAAAAAAGAATTAAATACATATTCAGGATTTAATTCTTGAATATGTGTAACACTGTTAATTTCAAATGAACATTAATGTTTCAAAATCCATAATGCCAAATTGGTTAGTAGTGTATATTATATACAAATATCTAGGCATATGTATACCTTTAAAACATACAAATGCATATAGGTTTCTATATAAAAATACACATATTCACAGATAAAAATTTAATGGGATTATATGCCACAAGGACAACTTTAAGGGCACTAATTTCCCTGTATGTGGAAACTACACAATTAAGGAAGGTTCTGGATTTATAAATGTTATCCTCATTATTTTAAGGTGTAGTTTGAGTACACAGACTTTACTTGGTGGTTGCAAGTCAGGAACATGTTTTTGTTTTGTTTTAGTTTTTGGCACTGAGAATTGAACCCAGAGGCACTTAACCACTGAGCCACCTCCCCAGCTCTTTTATTATTATTTTTTATTTTGACACAGGGTCAAGCTAAGTTGCTTACAGCCTTCCTAAGTTGCTGAGGCTGGCCTTGAACTTGTGATCCTCCTGCCTCAACCTCTAAACAGCTGGGATTACAGGCATGGGCCACCACACCTGGCAGGAACATGTTTTTGTAGTTATGAAAAATTAATTACATAAATTAAATTTTCTTTGTGTAAATTTAAGCAGTGGTAAACTGCTTTATTTTACTTATGTCTTTACTTGTATTTATGCTCAATTTCATACTTCAAAAGTATCAATTATGTTTATTAGACTGAAATAAATAAGGACAACAAAAATGTGTATATATTTATAGCATGTTAATGACTAGCTCAGCTCATCGTAGGATATTTAGAAAAAGTTGGTTTTGGAAGCATACAGTAAGTGTAAAAGTAACTTACATCTTGGCCAGATTCAACAATATTTTTAAATGTTTAAGATTCTCATCCTTATAGTGACTTCCAATTCCACAAGTCACCCATTAGGTTCTTAATAGTTATCAGTGCAGGGTTAGCTTTAGTTACGTTCCAGTATGATCTTAGTAAGTGCCATTTGTTCATCGGTCCTTGTCATGTCATAAAGGACATGCTGAACATCCAACACCAAGATAGATACGGGATAGAGGAACAGGGGAACCTCTACTAGGAAATAACTAGGGTCTGAATATGCCAGATTCTGTGTCAGGGTGAAAATGCAGAAAGAAAGAAACGTGCTTTACTAGCAAGTGAGAACACCACATGATAGGAATCACATTGCTTACAGAAAGTGGCCTGTAAGTAGTCATTCTGATGGATGTGCTTCCTCATCACCTTAGTGATCGCCTGTGTAATTTGACCACTAGTCAAGAGAGTACCTACAGTGCCATTTCAACCTAGTCTATTAAAAATAAGCAAGCAAACACTGCTCTTTCTAAAACAAGACAATTACAATTTACTGAGTGCCTGCTATGTACTATGTACTTTACATTCACATTACAATATATTTACATGTATTATTTCTAATCTTAAGAATAACTCTGTGAAGTATATTTGCAAGGAAGCACAGGTAAATTAAGCTGCCCAGATCGTATAGCTAGTAAATGGTGAGCTAAGCGTTAGACCCAAGACAGTGCCTCCGCAACTCCTTCTTTCCCCTCTACTATGCTACTTTATTTAGCTACTTCCTCTTAACTCCCTTCAGGCAGAATTAATTTCTTGCTTCACCCTGCTACTTCTGCTTCTTGTATATACAGTATAATTTCTGTTTGTCCTTTCTAGACTATGAGCTTTTGGAGAGTAGGGCTGTCTTATTCGTCTTTGAGTTCTTCAATTCTAGCTCATAGTAAATGCTAAATACCTGTTTACTAAGTGGAATTTTAAAAATATTACATCCTACTTTCATAATTTAAACATTCTTTGTGGCATTGTTTTTCAGCTGCGTTTCCTGGAATGAATATGAGATGTTTAAGGAACTTTTATAGAGAATTGTCACATCTTTAAAACATACAAATGCTTGTTGAATACAGTTTTTTTGTGTGCTGGGTACCATGATTTCATGTATTTTATTTAATCGTTTCAATAATCTTTAAAGGAATTATTATTTATTTTATAGATTCAGACATTGAAACAGTAACTTGCTTCTGTTTTATAGCTCATAAGTGAAAAAGTCATTACCTTTCAAATTACAGTGCATACTGTTACGTCAGAGGACAATTTTGTCATCATAATAAACTTGGAAATGCAACAGACAATAGAAGGGAACATAGTATAGAACCAGATTGACTCGTATTTAAGAAATGACTGAAGGAATTACATAAATCTGGTCATAGGTATTCTGGTTAATTAAATATCAATATAAAAGGGAAATGTGCTCTCATTTCTTTTTTAAAAATATACACATAACAGATGTGATATTCTTTTTGTATCTTATAGGCATAGTGGAAAATATATTAACCTTTTCATCTTGGAGACTGATCTTTAGAAGGCAATTTTAGATATGAATTACTTATGAATTACTTTGATAAAAAATAAATTTAAAAAATAATGAGAGCAAGAAATATCTTAACACTTTAGAGCTAGAACTATTTCATTTTAGAAATACTGCAGTATCACTCCCTCAGTTACTTAATGGCACAGACAGGACTAGACCCAAGGTCTCTTGACTGTTGGTTGGTTCTATGACTCTCCTTTCTGTCCCACATAGCTTCTTCACTCAAATAGGTCTGGAAAATTGTGAATCTTGCAGTACTTAAAATTAGCTTGGTAAGCTATTTGCCTCAGTGAGCCTGAGAATGTGTGAGTGGAACTATATTAGTCCCCCCTTATTTTGAGGGGATGCTTTCCAAGCCCCCAGTGGATACCTGACACCACTGGTAGTATCACGTTCTATATATGCTGTTTCTTATACATACATACTTATGATCAAGTTTAATTTATAAGTTAGGCACAGTAAGAGATTAAAATAATAACTAATAATAAAGTAGGACAATTGTAATAATATACTGTAATAAAATTGCCAGCAGCATCACTACTCTTGAGCTTTGGGGCCATTATTAAGTAGAATAAGGGTTACTTGAGCACAGGCACCGCAATACTGTGACAGTTACCTAATAACTAAGATGGCCACTAAGTGGCCAGCAGGTATTTAGTGTATGCAGTGTGGATTCACT
This sequence comes from Geosciurus inauris, assembly GCA_004024805.1. Taxonomy (NCBI): domain Eukaryota; kingdom Metazoa; phylum Chordata; class Mammalia; order Rodentia; family Sciuridae; genus Geosciurus; species Geosciurus inauris. The sequence goes on along the minus strand of PVHX01011081.1, from coordinate 36,879 downwards.
GGACAGAGGGATGAATCGTCCTGGGTGGGAAGGAGCAGGACAACAGAAGATGTCATCACCATGCTACTCAGAACAGGGATTAATTTAAAACTTAGGAATTGTTTATTTCTGGCATTTTCCATTTGATATTTTTGAATTGTGTTTGACCTCAGGTAACAAACTACAGAAGATGAAGCTTTGAATAAGGAGGACTATCATAATTTTTCCAGTAAATAGAGAATGCTATCAAAAAATATCAAAAGATATCAAAAGATATCAAAAAATAATGCTTCCTAAAATTTATTACATATGTACATGTGTGCTAGTTTATTTACAAATGGCATTTGGAAAATGCCATTGCCTTTGTAAAAGCTAGTGATCTATATTATATATCTAGTTTTAGAAATCCTCCCAAGTTTAGTCTTCTGTTATCTTCCTCAAAACTACACTCAGACTGCAGTGAAGGATAAAAGGGGTGTTTGTGTGTATTTATTTAGGTATTATTTAGGTATGTAGATGTAAGCATGTATATACAGATGCTCTTCAACTTCCCACTGTACGTTGAAAATTCATTTAATACATTTTTCAAACACCATGGTGTAGCCCAGCCTACCTTAAATGTGCTTGAAACACTTCAATTAGCCTACAGTTGTGCAAAACCATATAACAGAAAATCTGTTTTATAATAAAGTGCTGACTATCTCATATAGTTTATATGTGATAAACTATATTGATAGTGGAAAATAGAATGATCATATGGGTATGCTTTTGCACCATTGTGAAGTTGAAAAATCATAAGTCAAATCATTGGCATTTGGGACTGCTTATATATGTATGTGTGTGCTGGCTTATTTTATAGGGTATTCATAAATGTAATCATACTCTCTTGGAGTTTACAATTGCTAAGGCATTTTAGTGTTAATATTCAGTGTCACCAGAAAGGGGGAAAACGTTGGTATCCACTACACATTTGGAATAGTTCACACGTGGTGGTGTAGCCGGTGCCTTGTGTAGTAGTGCTGCCTAGCAGTCAGTGGTCTCAGTCACCCTGCGTTCCACCTGTTCAGTTAGCTTCCCCGGCACAAACTTTTTACTTTTCCTGAAATTTTTAATTTTTTCGTGAAAAATTCCTTTTTGTGGTACAAAGCCACTTGATAAGTGTTATATGATTTATACTTTATCACATTTAGCCTCTTAGGAGGCTCACCTATATATTTGAAGGAAGATGCTGTAAGTTTGAAAAATCAGAATTGTCATCACCAGGATTTTACTTTCTTGGTTGCCACCTGTTATTTTTGAATTATGTATAAATTCATATCCTTTGGCAATATGAAGTTCAAGGTCCACATGACATTTCTTAACCTAATGCAGTTTTTAGATTAATCCTGCAAGTACTTAAGCTCTAATTTTGATTCTTTAGTAGTTAACTTTCAGAATAAAAATTTATTTATTTTTATTTTGTGATTAAAAGGAAGTTCTAAGAAAGTAAGATAATCATGAAGAGGAGTCAGAGTTACTAGAGATATTTTCCTATAGAAAAGAAGCTTAATCAGAAGAAGGTGGAGGAATTGGAACTGCGGGGGGGGGTTGAAATTAAAAATGGTCATGTGTTAAGAAGAGAGCCCAGAGAGTGTGGTGCTGAATTTACATAGTATTGGATGAATAGTTCTAATCATGGCTATATTTATTCAACACTCATTATGTGTCAAGTATTACATAGAGCATTTCCCATGTATCTCACTTCAAATAATTAAAGTGACCATATAATTTATTATCTTATCTCATGTATATGATTATGTAAGATGTGATAGGTTAATTATATATTTTAATGACCCAGTATTTTAGCAATAAAATTAATCATAGGCTATACAGTGGCTGTAGCAACACATTTGGAAGAGGTCTCATTAGACTGTCATTCCATCTAGTGACCTTGAGCTTAGTAGATTAAGTCTTGAAAGAAATAGACTTTTTACAAACTTTATGCAAGAAGGAATAATCATATTTTTCCCTGAGTCCAGTTGCTTGTATTATAATGTAAATCTTGGAATGTAATCTAGGAGCATACATGTATGTACTGAACTAGGACTTGAAAAAATGAAAAAAGTTTTGAGGAATGTAGATTGCTGTGTCAATTAATATGGCTTATCAACAGATTCCATTATTGCCATTCATCTGATATTCTGTCCCGTGTATTTGTACATTCATTTTCTATTTTTTCATAGTTCACCATGGTTGTAAGTAATTTTCATATAAAGCAATTCATACCCAGGATTTCAGCACTAAAAAAGAGTGATACATGTCCTTTTTAGAAATTCTACTTTTAGTAGTTAACATTTCTCTAACTCTTTTCAGTATGCTGGACATTGTTCTAAGAAACATTACGTGTATTTTATTTGACCCTCAACAATGATCCCACGAAGTAGGCACCATTATTACTTCCAGTTTTCCCAGTATCTGATATTCAGAAATGCTGCTTCTGGCTGGGCTCTTACAGTGTCTGGTCCTGTTGTATGCTCTGCAGACTGGTGTAGGCTGGTCAGCAGCTTCCAAGCATGTTCATGTGGCATTTGGTGGGAGATGGGAGGGCCACTCCACAGGTCTGCTCACAACATGGTTTTTCCCAGAGCAAAAGACTGGAGAGAAAGCGAGTGAAAGCAACATAGAATCCACAGTGTTCTATAACCTAATCTTGAAAGTGTTATACCACTCTTGTGCTGTATTTTGTGGCTTACACAGACCAGCTCCAGAACTGCAGGAGGCTGTGGTAGGAATCTCAGGAGTCTGCTAGAGGCTGGCTAAAACAGTCTTAAAGTATAGGTGTGGGGAGAAAGGAATGAGGCCTTTAAGGGGAAGACTAGGGCGAGAGGATGAAGGATCCGCAAGAGAAACAGGAACAGAAGGTGACCAGAAAAAAAGCTGTTTGATCAGTAGAAGTATTATATAAAATAACATTGTCTAGCACTTTGTAGGGTTAATCATTGTTATGTCTTTTTTGATAGAAGGGATTGAACCCAGGGGTGCTGAACCACTGATCTACATTCCCAGTCTGGTTTTATTTTTTATTTTGAGACAGGGTCTCACTAAGTTGCTGAGGCTGCCTTTGAACTTGTGGTCCTCCTGCCTTGGCCTCCCTGCTGGGATTACAGACATGCACCCAAAAGTCCTGGTTATTCCTTCATTATGAGTCCTGTGCCAGCCAATCTTTGTGGTAAACACTGATGAACAAAGATGAAAATACCAATCATTGCCCATAGTTGTTCATGGTCTAGAGAAGCTCTCCTAACTTTCATGCTTGTTGAATTCAGAAGGAACCAGGTGGTGGAATTTTGGTGATAACAAAAGAAGAGATAGCGGAAAAAGAACCTTTGGGAGGGTAGAGACAGGAGAGGTGAACTGCTTATGGGATGGACCAGGAGTGAGTATGTGCTGCCAGGATTTCATTAGGTCTAAAATTATTGTATGCTGCTCTTGGATGCCTGTGTCTAGCAAAGAAGTTCATAGTAATGTGAAATTGGATTTTCATTATACAGTAACGTTCTCTCCTCTATCCCCTGTGGTGAATTACTTTTAATCTGTCTTGGTTTCTAAGCCTTGCCACACATCAGAATCACCTGGACTGGTTATACAGCGCCAGGCCCCTAGTCCTATTTATGAAATTAAAATCCAAGAACAGGGCCTGGGACACTGCATTTTAAATCAGTTCTTAGATGATTTTTATGTGGAGTGCACAAAGATTGGGAATATCTGATTTAAAGGACATTAAATTTTTTTTGGTGATCAATTTGTATCTCTGTTTTGATATATAATAAAAGTAATGTGAAATATTTAGTATGGCTAAAGACATTAAAATTTCAATGTAAGTGCCTCATTTATTTCCAAAAGGGTATGATAATTTAGTTTTTAAAAAAATGACTATCATTCACCATTAGAGTATCAATACATTCTGCATTTATATGAGCTATTCGTCATAGAAAATGATCCCATTATATGATAGTATTTTAAAATTCTAACTCGTTTAGTTTTATTAAATTTGAAGTATATGGAAGAATTAAATATTAAAAATATTTATGTAAATACTTACATAATGTAGCGGTTGTGGGAATTTCCCCCTCTTGGGTAATGGAGGGCCTGATAGATTTTTGTCTGCCAAGTCTAAAGGAGTAAAGGAATATGAGTCCAGAAACAATTTGTCCTTGACTGCTGTCCTATTTACTTTAGACAAGCCACCTATTTCCCAGGACCAGCTTTCTTCATCTGTAATACCATGTGATGCCCTATACTAGGGGAAGGCGGCCTAGAAGTTCCTTTTCTTAAGGAATTACGAAAAGCTTAGAGATTTCATTAGTAGTTAAGGAATAATTTATTCATTTGCATGTAAACTTATTTCTTTAATTTTTGAAATAAAGCAACTTTATTTTTTAAGAGCCTTTTTCAGAACTTTTAAATGCTTATTTATAGGGTAAGTTGTAGAACCAATAAAAAATCTTAGTTTTCTGAACACCATTTAGTAGCTCTTAGAATTTAATTAGGCCTTAAATTTGGTTTGAAACCTCTGAATTTAATATCTGAAGATCCCTTCCAGTTCTGAAAGTTAGTGCAGTATAATTGCTTCCTTGGGATTAGTTTCAGAATAATATTTAAAGTGTTCCTATTATGAACTGCTTTGCATTGCTCACTAGGTTTTCCTGATTGTGCTTTTATTTCCTGATCTACCATTCATTTGGTCCCATATTTAGATTTAATTTTAGGTGTTATATTGAGAGATTCATTATAAGTTACACTCATTGACATAAAAAGTTCATTTTTTTTAGCATTCAGAATATATCCCTTAAAATATTATATGAAATTGCAAAACATTTTACCCATTGTTCAGTTTTTTTTTAGGTCAGTATCTGATTCCAAAAACATGTTTTTTATACCACATGTATAATTTAAACAGCTTGAGGGTATATAAATAATAAAATGCTGTTATAATTTCATAATAGATTCATATTTTCACATTTAATTCTTATCCTTTTTAATAAGTAAACTAATCAATTATGAGGAAGAACAAATTAAATAGCATCTTTTAGGAAGATTGGGCTATCGCTTACATGTAAAACAATTTTTAAGCTATTTTAAAAAACTTTAACCTGATTTCTTTAAAGCAAATGATATTGTGTTTGTTTTAAATTAGAAACCTGTTTTTCTAAGAATTCTCTTCTATTCAATGATGGGTATTGTAATTTACAATTTGAAATTATATAATTAGTAAGCAAAGGGGTAATTGAGCTTAAGTGAGTAATGAATGGTATTGTCATAAGTTTTCAGAGGCAACATGATAAAGCAGCTCTTGAAGGTATCACAGTTGATTTTAAAAACTAGTGTTTTTACTTTCAAGCTGCAGAAGTACATAGCTATTAAGTCTCTACAGTAGCTTTAACTTATTATGTTAAATGAGGTTTCAAGTGGACAAAGGTAGGAATTTATTTTTAGTGATACAAAATAAGAACAATATCTTTTATTTTTCCCTTAATTTAACCTCCTTTTGTTATTCATTTGCTTATGTAGAGTTAGATTTCGTCTAGTATCATACTGCTGTCCAGAGACTTTCTTCAGTGTGATTTATAACATAGGTCTACTGGCAATTGATTCTCTCAGCTTTTCTTTTTGAAAAAGTCTTCGTTTCACCTTCAGTTTTCTAAGATACTTTTGTTTGTAAATTTCTTGCCTTACTGCTTTGTTTTTTTTTCTTTAAGTACTTTTAAAGATGTTACTCTATTGTCTTTTAGTCAGCTTTTTTGCTGCTGTGACTAATATACTGACAAGAACAAAGCTAAGGAGGAAGAGTTAATTTGGGGCTCATGGTTTCAGAGGTCTCAATTCATAGACATCCAGCTTCATTCCTTGGAGCTCAAGGTGAGGCAGAACATCATGGTGGGAGAATGGGCAGAGGGAAGGTGACTCACATGATGGTCAGGATGCCGAGAGACTCCACTTACCAGATACAAAATATAAACCCCAAAGGCACACCCCCAATGCCGGCCTCCTCCAGCCACACACCCTACCAGCCTTCAGTTACCACTCAGTTAATCCCCGGAAAGATTAATTCACTGATTGGATTAATACTGTCATAACTTCATCATTTCACCTCTGAATGTTCTTGCATTATCTCACACATGAGCTTTTGGGGCACACCTAATATCTAAGCCATAACGTCTTCCATATTGATGCTTTGTACTGAGAAGCATGCTTCCTTATCTTTATTCTGATGTATGCAGTGTGTCTTTTCCTCTTTCCCTCAGTGTTTCTCCTTTATCTTTGGTTTTCAATCATTTCATTTTGATGTTTCAAGGTGTGTGTTTTATGTATGTGGTTTACTTTTGTTCTGTTATTGTTTTTTATGTTTAATATAGAGCATTCGTTCAGGACTTTTTTTGGGAGAAGGAGGCTGTTTATCTTGCTTTGGATTTTCTGAGACTTAGATATGCAGTTTGATGTCTCATTATTTTTGGACATTGTTTAGCCACTGTCTCTTCAAGTATCTTCTTCCCATTCTCTCCTTTTTCCTCTTTTGGGATTCCAGTTACATAAATGATAAACCATTTCAAATTGTTCCCTAGCTCTTGGATGTTCTCTACTCCTCCTTTTTCCCTGTTTTTTTTTTCTCTTCTATTTTAATTTTAATAATTTCTTTTGGTCTATCTTTAAGTTAATGATTCTTTGCTCAACTGTGTTTCAAGTCTTTTGGTTGAGGCTGTTACAGGAATTCTTCATTTCCGACCTTGTTTTTTTAATTTCTGTAACATTTCCTTTTGACTTTCCTAGTTTCCATCTGCTGAAGTTTCCCATTTGTTCATGCCTCCCCCATTCTACTAGAGCTGTTAACACAGTAATGGTAGCTATTTAAAAATCCCTGTTTAGTGGTTCTACCAGTTGATCTGTCTCAGTCAGGTTCTGTTGATTGCTTTATCTTCCAACAGTGGATTGTTTTTCCTGTTGTTTTTTTTTAAATACCTTCCATAATTTGTTGTTGAACATAGGACATAGTATATAGAACAGTGGAGACAGAGGTACATATTTATTCCTGGAAATGGGTGGCTTCTGTTAGATCAGTAGTGTGAAGGGTTGATTTAACCTGCGGGGAGTTGAGCTGAGTTTGAGTTCCGCCGTGGCTGTGGTTACCTTCAGTATGCCTGTGCTTCAGATGCGGTAGAGGTTACTGAGGATGCCTTATGCTTTGGGTGGGAGCCGGGTGCCACAGGGCTGTAAGGCTCAGTGCCAGTCCTCCATTGTCAGCTTCTCGCGAGCTGTGCACTCCTGCCTAAGGAAGGGCCTCTCACAGACTTTCCTTCCCAGTGGTGGACGGCCATTGCTTGTTACTTATGCCAGGCTCTTGGGGGGCCGTCCTGGTCTTGTTTCAGTCTTACATATGCTGTCTGTACTGGAGTCTCTAGGTGGGCCTTGTCAGCTTTCCTGCCTTTCTGAACCATGGTGACCAAACTTCCCCTCTTTTCTGTGAAGGGGCTTGGGCAGGAGTTTCCCCTTCCTCCCTCAGCATTCACCCACCTGTCCTGGATGGTTTTCTACTTCACCCCTAGGGACAGAGGATTTTTTTCTTCCACCCTTCCCTAAACCAGAGCTGCAGTGGGTTTTTGCTGTCCCCTGAGGATAACAGGATTTCCTGCCCTCCATTTCCAGAAGTGACTCTCCCCGGTCTCCTGCCTACCATCCAGTCTTTCCAGGGAGTGTCCCGGAGAGGCCAGTGGGAAATGAGTGTGGATGTCCTTGTGTCAGTTACAGCTGACTCGTTAGTCCACATTTGGTCTTAAAAGACAATTGTGGTTGATTTCTTCTTACACACTTGTATGGTGACCACCTCCAACTCACATTCTGTATATCCCCTTTCTCCTTGGGGACATGTCCCGCTTTGGCATCTGTGTTGCTTTGTTGTATTGCAGGCTCCTGTCATGATGGGATGAGGAAAAGTTATGATTTTGCAAGTTCCCTCTTTCTTGCTCTCAGGGTGGGAGTGACATTCTTTGCAGCTTTCTGTATCCTAAATTCTGACTAAAATTTAAATCTAATAACTTTTAATAATTATTGATTTTTAAATTTTACAAAATAAATGATACATTTAGGAAAAATTTTCAGACACCACAAACTTGAGATTTATTCATTTGAAAACATGAGCAGTGGCATGAATATGTAGATAATATCCATATTTTTCTACTTGACATTTTCCTGCTTTTAGTTTCTTTATTCCCTCTTCCCAAACATTTGGATTGTATTGTAGATGGACTAAACAAACTTTTCTATGCTTGTAAATCTCATGGCATTTTCATCTATCCAGCTGTCCTCACCAGAAATCTGGCAGGCCGGATGTGACATCTCCCTTGCCTGTCTTCCAGGGTATGCCAGCAGTCGTCCAGAATATTTCTCAAATCGTTTTCACTCCTGAGGTCAGTGCCTAAGTCCAGGCCTTAATTTCTCTTTGGACTCTTGACATAATCTTACAATTTCTCATCTCTTAGAGTCCCACTTTCCTATATCTACCTGAGTAATGTTTTAAAATGGTAAATATGATTGTATAATACGCTTATTTAAAGATCATCTCTTTTGGTTTCCTATAAACTTCACAGTGAAGTGCATATTCTTTGGGTCTCTAATGCCCCCCCCCCCCCCAGTTGCTCTGGCTCCTGCGCACCTCTATAATCCAGATTCTCTTCTCTGCAGTTGTGACTTTGGCCACACCAGAGTTTTTGTAGATACATACTGCTGCACAATTCAGATGTCATGTCTTAGAGCAGTGGTTTCTCATACTTGGCTTTGCATGATAATCCCTGGAAAACTTAAAAAATTTCCAGTGCCAGATCTACACCCATGATCAAAGTTACATCCAAATCAGAGTTTCTGGGAGTGGTATCAGAGCATCACCATTTTTTGCGGGGGGGGGGTGGGTGGGTGGGTGGTTAATTCCTCTTTACTTTTTTAAATTCATCGTGGCAGTGACTCCTCTTGAGATCTTTCTTGGACCTTCCCACTCACTCAGGACTGTGTATCCCATAGCATCAATGATATACTGTGCTCTAAAAAACTGGAGGTATTAGAATGTAAGCCACCAGAGTATCATTGATTAAATTACTCAAATGCTAATTCTTGATAAAATATAAAAGTACCGTGACTAATTTTCAATGGAGGGAAGGGATAGGAAAGCCTAGCCTCCAAGGATATTTATTAAGTCATCTAGACTAAGAGTCAGTAAATATTTTCTATATATTCTATTTTTAGTACTAGTGTTTTATTTTTAGTAAATAGCAAAAGTAAAAAACTTTTTAGGGCTGAGGATTTAACTCTGGTCAGTGGTAGAGCACTTGCTTAGCATAAGACCCTGGGTCAATCTCCAGCACTGCAAAAAAAAAAAAAAAAAAGTTTTAGTAAATACAGCAAAAATGTTTGGCTTCCTGGACCAGGCCATATGGTCTCTGTCCCAACTACTCAATTCTGCCATTCTGGAATGAAAATTGTCATTGAACACAGCAGGTTTTTGTTCTCATTAGAACTTTATGGATTCTGAAATTTGAGTTTTGTGTAATTTTCACCTGTCACAAAATATTAATTTTTTAAACTTTGCTAAATGTAAAAATCATTCTTAGGTCATAGACAATACAGAAAAAAGTGGAGGATCAGATATAGCTCATGGATCATACTTACTCTGCCAATCCCTGATCTAGAGGACTTTTTCAAATTATAAGTGCATCACCTACCAGAGAATCCAATAAAATCTAGAATGGAAAAAATCTTGAGATCACCCAATTTGAACATAGATTATGTAAAAAACAATATGATTTCTATTAAAAAAGGTAGAAAATTATGAACAACTGCCAAGTCTTTTACAGGTGTGGTGTTTTAATCTTGAGACATAGAGTATGTTAAGTATATAGTAAGTTTTTGCTGTCAGCTTACTAATAACCATATTGGAAACATTGGGTGCTCCATGAGGATTAGAAAATATATTTAACTGCCTAATGAGATAGATTTTGTTTTTGTGACATTTTAATAAATATCTCTTATGAAACCTGATTTTCCATAATACTGTACATTATGACTGTTTGAGAGATTTGATAATAATACAATTGTTTAGGTTTCATCTCCAAAGAGATGCATTTTAGGTAATTCTCAGGAACAGCCATTGATCTAGTTAGGCATCTTCTCCTTTGATGAATTCAAAGATAGAATAAAAACTAATTTTTAAAAATAATATTACCCAGGCACAGTGGTGCATGCCTGTAATCCCAGTTACTTGGAAAGCTGAGGCAGGACCATTGCAAGTTTGAAGCCAGCCTCAGAGACTTAGCAAGACCCTGTCTCAAAATGAAAAATAAAAATGGGCCAGGGATGTAGCTCAGTGGTGAGGCACTCTTGGGTTCAATCCCCAGTACTGCAAAACTGATCATGATAATGATAAAAATAATAACGTTTGCAGTAAGCATTCTTAAAGGTATTTCAAACTGGTTAAACAGTGAAGAATGTGTAAAATAATATCACCCATCTCCCGTCTCATCTATGAAAGTCATCGTTAAATCTGCTTGTTTATAACAAGTAGGACTGTCCAGTATCTACCATTCTTTGACTTGTTTTTATGAAATACTTTTAGACTTAGAGAAGTTCATTTCTCATATTTGTTGAGAGATTTTTTAAAAAGCACAGAAGATAATTGGTAGGTAACTTTGTAATTGGGGCTGATGACAGTTGCAGATTGGGAGCAGAGCTATTTCTAGTATTGTTTGGAGGCTGCTACCATAATGATCCCAGTTTCCATTTTGTGTCCCCTCCTGCCATATATCCCCAAACCATTGAGTCTTCTTGGAACAAATGTAAAGCTAAGTGCAAAACCATGAGAGGAGGGCCTCAAGTTATGCAGTGCTCATATTTGGCTGAATTACATGGTGCAGTCCACTTGGAAATAATGCTTTCAATTCCCTTTTACTGTCAGAATGATTTCCTGTTAACTAATATGATGTTTTAACTTGTGGCTTTAGAATGTTTTAGTACAAATATACAGGGACGAATTCTTCAATTCATTAAATCCTAGAGACAAATTTCTCAGTGAAGTCAACAGATTAAGAGAGGCTATGGTATCCTCTCTTGTCCTGTTGGTAGTTTCTTATCCCTCCTGAGGTTTATGGGCACCTCTGTTGCTCTACCCTCAGGGTCCTGCAACTCTCTTCACCTGAACTAGTCACATGTTTCATGTGATTGTCCTCAGATTTGCTTACCCTCAGTGGCCAAGACCTCTAGAGGCCCTGTTCAAAGTTAGGTTATCTATCAGGTAATTCACAATAATAGTAACAGGAAAACTAGCATAACTAATAGTCTCAGCAGAGTACAGGTTTTGGTAACTATAGTGTAATTTTTTCTTTTTAAAAAAGAGAAAAAACCATGAAAGCAAATTTGAGTTTGGGGTCTTTTGTTAAGGGTCAGTCTGCCTAAAGAATAATTCTGAACTGGTCTTTGGAGGGCCAGTTTAGATTCCATTTTAATTTTGTGAGTCTTTGTTATCTTGAGTCTTTGTAAAACAAAATTTAAAATTACTTTATTATTAGGTATATCTGTTGTTGAGGTCAATTGCATTCAGTAGGAATGCAATGCTATGTTTTATAACATCAGGTAATCTCTTCTTCATAGTGTTAAATATAGTCAAGAAATCACCTTCTTTTGTGGGAGTGGGCATGGTTTGGATCTGGTAAACTTTCCTAAGTGGGCTTGGGATATGTGGCAAATTGTAGATGTCCCTTATTGAAGAGTATGTGGCTATCACAGAGTCTTTCCCTGCCTCAGAGTAAGACGGGAAGAGCTTGATGGAAATAGCCCCTCCCCACTCTTATTATTATTTCCTTATATTCTCACTTTATTAAGTTCATTTTAGGAAATTGTATATTTTCACATACAAATATGAGCATTTGTTAGTCACTGAAGCTATTTATTTACAAGTGACAAAAGTACCATTTCCTGAAAGCTGAAGACAGAATCCCCTAATAGACAAGATTTGTCTGGTTTTCTTTAATTACCAGTATCTATCTCTCATGCTGTCAGAGTGTGCTTGGTATTTTAACACACATTCCAAAATATGTCACATGTCTCTTCCTATGATTTCAAATTATCTGAGTTCATTCTTTGTGCCAAATTTTAACAAATGTGGTAGGGTAAATCTGATTATTTTTTAAATCCATTTTTATATTCCCCTTCCTTTTTTAGTAAAACTTTATTAAAATTTTTATTTTGAGGTAATTGTAGGTTCACATAGGTAAATGTAGAGAGCTTTGCAGTAACCTTATTGAATTTATCCAATGGAGATTTCTTGGAAAATTAGTATAATATCACACTAGAATATCTACCTTATTCTGATTTCATCATTATTGTACTCTTGTATTAATTTGTGTGTGTATGTGTATGTTTAGTTCTATACAGTTTTTAATATATGTCCACCACCACAGCCAAAATATGGAACAGTCCCATTGCCACAAGATTTCTCATGTTATCCTTTTACATTCACATATTTATTTTTAAGACAGGTTTTGTTTTTGAAATTTTTTGTCTCTTATGGCCTTGACTTAAAATGATGGTTTTAAATTTATATTCACACTTTAAATATCTTTTAATGTTTTAAAATAGCGGCGAAAAAACATGTATGACGAAACCCATTTACTATTTCCTCTACCCTCACACAGACTGCTTCTGTGACCAGATGGGTGGGTATTTTTCCACACCAAGCAGCTCTCCAGTATACCCCCGGGGTGTCTTTAAGTCAGTTTAATCCCAAGGCTTTCTTTGTGGAGTTAAGGTCACATCTCATAGGTTAAGGGCTTAGTCCCACAAGACTTCCCCCATACTTCTGATCTGCTTTACATAGGATTCCCATGTCCTTCTCATGGAGTTTGGTCATTTGCTGTAGTGTCTCACAGAACTCAAGGAAACACTTTTTGAACTCACTTATTATAAGGGATACACCTTGGGGAATAGCCAGATGAAAGAGGTGCATGGGTCATGGGGCTTCTGAACTTTCTGGGCATGCCACCCTCCCAGCACCTCCATGTATTCAACAATCCAGAACTCAACAAATTGAGTAGTTCAGGAATTTTGTAGAGCTTAGCCTCCAGATCTCCTCCCTCCTTCCTGGGGTGCATGATGCTATATGGTCCAGTCTTTATAATTTTGTGGTCCTTCAGGTGACCAGTACCTAGCTGTGTGGGTGCCTCAGTCACCTCACTGGCATAAGCTCAAATGAAATTTAAAAAACTCCTTATAAATAGCAGAAGACACCTTTGTTAGGAAATTCCAAGGGTTTTAGGAGCTCTGTGCGAGGAAGCATGGACAGAGACCAAGTATATTTCTTACTATACCAAACAAAAGCTACTATTTTTTAATGTGTAGTTGTTAGGTAAATATTAAGTATATTTACATTGTTTTGCAACCAATTTCCGGACTTTTTTCATCTTTCGAAGCCCAAAACTGCCCCTGGCAGCAACCACTGCATTTTCTGTCTGTGTGAATTTGACTACTCTAAATACCTCATGCAAGTGGAATCGTGCATATAAGGCCTTTTGTGACTGGAGCATTTCATTGAGCATAAGGTCTTCAAGGTTCTTCCATGTTGAACCATGTGACCTCTTAAAACTAAATTATTTTCTGTTATATGTATATGCCACAGTTTGTTTATCCATTAATCCATTGATGGACTCCTGGGTTGCTTCCAGCACTTGGCTATTGTGAATAATGCTGCTCTGAGCATGGTTGTGCCAGTATCTCCTGGAGATTCTACTTTTAGTCCTTTTGGCTATATACCCAGAACAGGGATTGCTGGATCATATGGTAATTCTATTTTTACTTTTTTGAGGAACTGCCATACTGTTTTTTTATAGCAGTTGCACCCATTTTAAATTCCCACCAACACTGTATATTGGTACTTTAATGATAATTGGATTGGATAAATTGGATTTAACTAATTCATTTTTGTGCTCTTTATTTATTGACTTTTATGCTTAACAGTGAATGTCTAGCACATACAGCAGATGAGATCTGTTGCACTACGAAGTGTCTGTATACCAAGGATGATCTTCCTGGTGCAGCTAAACATTTTGGAGTCAGCTGTTTTAGTTATAAGTAATAGAAAATTTACCTAAACTAGTTTAAATAAAAAGGAGGATTTTTTTAAACAAAGAAACGGGGGTGTTATGTCTTAAGATAGTAATGTGACAGGACTTAACAAATTACTGGAATAAAGGACTTGGTTGTCTCTTGTCTGCGGAGGATCTGTTTTTCTTTCTTCCTGTATTGTGGCTTCATTGCATGATGAGGAAATAGATTTGGCTTTAGCTATCCAAGGACCAAGGAGACTCAGCTGGTCCCAATCTAGAATCCCAGGGGAAGAGAATCATTGGCCCGGCTTGGATCCATTGCTGGCCAAAATTGCACCTCACAAATATGGCCAGAGAGATGAATCTACAAGAACAAAGCGTTTATATTTACAGGAAACTTGTGGATTGATTAGAAGGCAGCAGGGTACCAGGGGAAAGAGAATGAAAGGTGTGCTCATAGTCATCAGGATTTATTTAGTACTACTATATGTCAGGTACTGTGCTAGGAATTTTTTACGTGTATCATCTCATTTAACCTTTCACCAAACCATGGGTGCTTACTGTTAAGTGAATTTTCTAAGATGTGTTAATAGAATGGTTAACGCTTCCCTTTTTCTTTCAGAGATGTGGTACTGGATCTTCCTGTGGGCTCTCTTCTCCTCTCTGTTTGTCCACGGTGCTGCAGGAGTGTTGATGTTTGTGATGCTGCAGAGGCACAGGCAGGGCCGAGTCATCTCTGTCATCGCAGTCAGCGTTGGATTTTTGGCTTCTGTAACTGGAGCAATGATTACCAGTAAGTAGGTGTTGTTTTGTTCCAGGGCATACTTTCATATGTACTTTTCCTTTGGGTAACTATTCTCATCGTAAGTGTTACTGGATAGTTGTACTTTACTATTTGAGGAGTCATGCAGTTTTGTGGAAATTATAAATATTCAGAGAAATTGGCACCGGGCAAAGCAGTGCAATGGGAGTATTTGTCTTATAGTTAATGTAGCTTCTCATTACCTAGAAAGGAAGAAAGGTAGACACAAAAATATGAAAATGATAATTGTCATAAAAAATAGTGAATATATGGCCATTAGGGTTTTTGGTGGCATCTGCCTGTGACTGCAAAATATAATTAAAACATTTCTTTTTAGAGTTACCTAAAGTTTTGTGACAGATCTTCTGTAGCCAGCTAGAAATTCACACTTTAGAGTGCCCTCTAGCGACTTCCAGTGTTCTGCTGTGCCACCTGTGCATTCCACACGTCCTCCTGGGCTTTTCTTGACACTGAACTTGGACCCCAGCTTTAGCCTTGGCTTCAGAATTAGTTCTGGTTTCTGCAGCTGCTAGTTGATAGAACCTGGATGTATCGTGGAGACTGGGGAGTGCCATGCTGCTTTCTTGGTATGGCCCTGTTGGTGACTGGCTGCTTCTCTGTGCTGCCATTGATTCTGTCCCTGCTAATAAATAATGGAGGCTTACACTACGTTCCTTCTGGCCTGCTTCTGTATGTCTGGGGCAGCTTATGGCTACCAGTGGATCTGTCTTTATGAGGGACTTCTTCCTTTCGGTTGATTTTTTTCCCCCCAGAGATAAGAGAAAGGCCTTATCTTTATAGTTAAGGGCCTCCCTCCTTTACTTCTTTCCCAGCAGTTGTCCTCCTGCCCTTGAGAGGAAAGCCCTGCTCCCATGTCCCTGAGTATCCTCTGGCACTGATAAGACAATCATAAAATACTTGTGGGAATTAGTGGGTAGTCTCTTTTCTCATCCTTTCTTCATACTGCCTGAAGCATTTTAGTAAATTTGATTTTTCTGTTATCTTGTGTTTTTGTTCCTGCTTCTGTTGTTTCTCATTAGACTATAATTTTATCACATGATGCCTCACCTATTTTGCCATAGAGTTTCAGACAAAGTCTTTCAGCCAAAGCACAGGTGATACATAATAGGGTGGTAGGAGATTCAGCTGGAAAGAGAATAGAGCTAGGATCTGGAGGGTCTTAGAAGGCCAGCTGGAAAGTTTGAACTTTTATCCTGCAGTTCCTTGGAGATAAGTAGATATTTTCGAGTGGGGCTGACAAGGGACATAGCAACTCAATGGGAAAATTTGTTTTATAGCTAAATATAGAATATATGTCAAGAACCAAGAAGAAACTCTGGAAGGACAGAGGCTTTGCCCATCTTCAGAACTGCTGTACCTCCAACTTTAAAAGATTAAGCGTGATAGACGTTCAAAGAATACTGGTTAGATGAATGGATAGAATGAGGGAGGAAAGGAAGGAAGGAAGCAGGGAAGAAGCTGGAAAAATTAAAGGAGGAAGAATCAAGAGGTATTAACTACTGAGCCTGAGTTCAGGATGTGAATTAGAGTAACAGCTGAGGTTGGAAAGGAAGAAGTTGACGTAAGAACTGTGACAAAGGACAAAAAATCTAAATCAGTTATTATTCACTGTGGAGATATTTAGAAACATATGATGGGGGCTGCCTGTGCTTTTGATGAGGGCTTCTGTTGTAACTGTGGAACCATGAGCAGAGGAGGAGGGAGGAAGGAACAGCTTCTCAGAAGTCGTAAGCAATATGCACACGTGTGCTACTGTCAAACTTTAGAGTGTGTGAGAAGTGTAATTCCACTTCCGTTTGTCTCTAATGATGTGTATGTATATATAACTCACTTTCAATTTAGTCAAGAATAAAATGAGCCAGTGATTTTGGAAACTACAGTGTTATATTTTAAAATCATTAAAAATATAAGTCTGATACAACTTAAAATAAAAATTTGTGCTCACATTAGCAATAAAACATTCAGATTTCTTCTGGCTAATGTTCTGACTTTCAAAGACTTGAATTGAGAAAACTAGTCAATGGGAATATTTAGTTGTGTTTTTTTTTCTAGATGCAGGTTGGGAGTGCCACTTAACTCATGGCTGTATATTCAGTTCAGCAAACAAGTGCTGAATATCCATATTCAGTAAGATACTGAGTTTTGATACGTATCTGTTATACTTGTTACTTCTTAGATTTTATTTCTGAAAGTATAACTTTTTTTACATTTTGGTTTGTATTGATGGTTAATGTAGAATTGGCAAAAAATGGCTTTCTTTCAAAATAGTGCCTAATTTTAGCTGTTTATTTTAGCTAGTCTAAAGGTGCCAAGAGACATCTCAATGATGGTTGAATTTGCATTTCTCAGATTACTGATGAGGTTCAGCCTCTCTTCCTATGCATATTATATATTTAGGTTTCCTTTTCTGCACATTGCTTCTTTAAATTCTGTGATTTTCTTTGGATGCTCTTATTTCCTTCTTATTAAATAGCATCAGGGATGTTGGTTTGTTGTTGATGTTGGACTTTACAGATAACTTTCTCATCCTTTTACCAGTTACCTTTACCCACAATGTCATTTATTCAGTAGAAGGGCCTGTAATCAGCTTAAAGAGGTTATTCTCTTTTATAATTAGGGCCTTTCAGAAGTTCTTGCCCATACCAAGATCAAAGATATCTTGATGTATTTCCTTCTGTTAATTTCATAGTTTCACCTTTTATAGTAAGGTCTCTAATTCATCTAGAGCAGGAGCCAGCAAACACTTTCTTAAAGGGCCAGGTAGTAAATATTTTAGACTTTGTCAGCCAGTGGTGCCTGTGACACGGTTTACCTCTGCCATTTAGGGCAAAAGGAAGTATAGGCATATAGAAATGGATGGATGTGGCATCTGGCATTGTGGCCATAATTCCCCCCTTCCCTGGTCCCGAGTGACCTTTGTCTTTTGGTATTATTCAGGATTCAGGGTGGGCCTTGTCCCCTCTGACACAGTAAGTCATTTTTTACCACGCCATCCTCTAAAAGTTGTCATTTCCTCGTTGATTTGAAGTGCCACCTTCACTGCGCCTTGTGTTCTCAATGTCCAGGGTTCTGTCTCTGAACTCTGTTCTGATTTGTTGGTCTTTCCATCTGTTGTTGCGACAGGACTACATTTTTTATGCCTCTGATTCTGTGGTATGTCTTAGTGTCTGGCAGGGATAGGGCTTTTCTTGTTGCTTTTCTTTTTCAAAGTTGACATAGCTACTCATGGACCTTTATTTTTTCATATAAATTTTTAATATGTCTACTGAATCCCTAAAAAAGTTTGTCTGTGATTTTATTAGGACTTCACTGGAAGTAAAGGTTAATTTGAGAGGAATTGTCATATCAAATTATGTCACCCAAGAACATTAAATATATCTCCGTTTGTTGATGTGTTCTTTGTGTTTTATTAGCATTTAAAATGTTTTCTTCTAATAGGAAGGTTCCATATTTTTGAGTAAGCTAATTGATAATTACTTTTGATTTTATGGCTAGTGTGCATGGTATATTTTAAAACTACATTGTTTAGTCTTGTTAAGTTTTCTAAGTTGTGTTTATGAAAGGTTAAACAACTGGTACTTCAGAGAGAGAGATGAATAGACTGCTGGTGCACTAAGAAAATGTAAAATATAGATATAATAGAGGAAATAACTTTTTAGTAATAAAGATGAAATAGGAATCACAAAAACAGTTTTGTGAGTGGCTATATATTTCTAAATATGAAATGTCAAGATTATTATAAGGAGAAATGGAAAATATGATTAGAGCAGTGATTATTTTTAGACAATTTAAGTGTTAAAGACCCTCCAGGCCCAAAGAAGATATGCAGGTGAGTTCTACCAAATATTTGAAGAACAGTCAGTTCATATTTTATCCAAATTATTACAGAAAATAGGAAGAATGAAAGTTTTGCACTGATTATTTGCTGAGGCCTGTGTGAGCCTGTTGCTAAACATTATAAAGACTGCACAAGAAGAGACGTGTTTAGGCTCATTTGCCTTGTGAATGTTGTTCTGGATTGCAGAGAGGGTTCAGTGCCAGACATGGGCGTAACTATTCCAATAAAACATTATGTGTAGACACCAACATTTGAATTTTATGTAATTTTCTTATATCACAAGATATTCTGTAGTTTTTTTTTTTTTTAATCCTTTTGGAGACATGAAAACCATTGCCAGCTTGCATGCTGCACAAAAAAAAAGGTTTGGCCATATTTGGCCTGTGGATTACGTGTACCCACCCCTGATCTAACTTTATGAATTGATAGATTCAGCACACTATTAAAATGAATTCTGCTCATTTTTTTTTATTGCTGTGAGGAAATATGCAGGGCACATTCCATTGCTTTTCTGTGGAATACCCCCCTGGCATTTTGTGCTGCTCTGTGTTGACACTGTTCACCACTGGTGACTTCCTCCCTTTCTTAGTTCACACCCTGTGCTCATCTGCAGAGCAACTTCACCTTGTTGCTTTCTCCACTTCATATCCATGGTGCCAGTCTGGTCTTGCCCCTTAATGCTTTGGGGACTTATTTCTAAATGTTCTGCCATTATTGACAGTGGAAGTTCCAGACATATAAAGCATGTATGCTGAGCATCCCATCTCACGTCTGCCTTCTTCATTCTTACATATGAATCTAGCCTCTTGGTTCACTAACAAAATGAAGGCCAGGTGTATTCTTTCAACTGACTGTTGACCTACAAAGACACCTTAGAGAAAGGAAAAACTGCACTATATATTGGGGAAAGCTATTTGTTAACATATATAAATGTTAAAAAAAGATTAATATCCAAGCTATGTTGTTAACAAAACATAAAAAATAAAACCCTATGAATCAAGTCAGAAAAAAATAACTTCGAATATTTGTCCAGTAGAAAAATGGACAAAATATTTGACAAGCGTTTCATAGGAGTAGAAATCCTCATGGCCAATAGTATGTGAAGAAAAGCTTAATCACATTAATTGTTAGGGGATTGTAAAATAATCGTAAAGATAACATCATTTACCTACCAGATTGGCAAAAGAAAAAAAGATTAAGGTATCAACATATCAATTGCTTCTATTCTTGATACTGAGTACTTGGGATTATAAGTTGGTATAGCTAATTCAGGAAAATTATTTGACATTGCCTAGTGGGGTTAAAAATGCCCGTCCCACAGGACACTGTGAAGAATGGATTGCCAAGAAATTGTTGACTGTGTTTGTGGCTTGGGAGTCAAGTATAGGAGTGTTCAGGAGGTTAGTGTTTGTGAGTTAAGTGTTGGGAACAGAGGTCATCAGCAGAAAAATGGAGAAGCCCTGGCACATTCAATACTTGGAATTCTCTTCAACCTCAGAAAAGGAATAAATCACAGCTACATGCAAGGGAATGTATTTATTCCGGGCTACAAATAAATGTATTTCCTGCTACTTATAATCAAGAGTTCAGTAATAATATTTTTGTTTGAAAAATGATTGGATGATATCTTGGCCTTTATCATGAAAATTTCTTGGAATTATAGGGAAATTTAGGCAAGTTAGATACAAAAATTAAATTAGATTTAAAAAATGTTTAGCTCTATAAATAGTATGTCACTGTATTTGCCATGTAAAAAAGAATAGATAAAATTCTTTGACTAGCACTATCAAATGTGTGCTCTTTTCAGAATTAATCCCTATTTTGAGTTTGATATATTTCCCCCAGGTTCAGTTTCTGAATTATACTCAACCAACATATGTGCATATGTGTCTGTGTGTGGATACAACATACATACAACATATGTGCATATGTGTGTGTGTATGTGGATACAACATACAACGTATGTGCATATGTGTGTGTGTGTGTGGATACAACAACATGTACGTATGTTGGCACTGGTAGGGAATGTATATTATTTTATGTTTTCTTTTTCTTTCTTGTATAACTGATTCTGTGTCAGCTTATGTCTTTTTATTTTTTATTTTTATTGATTGTTTTCTGTTATATATAACATTAGGATTCATTTTGACTTAATTATGAAAGCATGGAATTTGCTCCAATTCAGCCCCAGCACTTCCCTATCCCCCCTCTCTCTGCTCCTCTCCCTCTACTCTGCTTATTTTTCTAAAATTTATCTACAGTTTTTCTTTTTTTTTTCAATTAGTGTCTTTGGGTGGAGATGCTTGGTGTTGGGATTCATCGTGCTGTGTTCATTGTGTACATATGAAAGTTCAGTCACATTTATTCCCCTGTCTTTCCTTTCCCATCCCTCCTCTGTTTTCCTCAATCCCCTTCATGTATTTCTTTTGAAATTGTGAGGTCCTTGGTGTGGACTTGGTATGGTTTACTCATTTTCCAGCTGATGAGCAGAAGCTTTGCTTTTGTTTACAGCAAGCACTGCACTGATTATGTGTGTGTATGTGGATAGACATTGTACGTGTGTCTGTTCTGAAGTCTAATCATCAGTTTGTTTTACATGTAGCAGATATTTTTCTAGTCTTCCTTAATGTTGAACCTTTATCATTTTGGCTCTTTTTTTTTTGTTTGTGGTCTTAAGAGGATCTCTTTATTGTAGAGTCCTAAATAGATTTACCTATATTTTAGTTTACATTTGTGGTTTTATTTTTAGCATTTAGTTCTTTAATACATCTGAAATTTGTTTTGGGGAATGGTGTGAAGTAGGGATCCAAATTTGTTTCTTCCAAATGACTACCCAGTTGTTCAACACCACTTGTTGAGATTGATCCTCTGATTGGGATTTTTACTACTCACCCCAATTTGTGGAGTCCGTGCTAGGACCAGCCACTGTTCCAGGCCACAGTTATAGTAGTAGTATCTCCTAAAGGTCAACCCCCGCTTGCCTTCACCCCCGCATTTTACAGCTGAGGAAGCCAGGCATGAGAGGGTGATGGTTCCCTAGTGTAGTAGGCAGCTAAGAAGAGGATCTTGGATTTTAACCCTTGAGTCCGACTTTAAAACCCAGGCCCTGAACCTTAGGTAAAATCTGGGAGGTTTGAATATATCATTTGTTTGCCCTGTCTAATGCAGCCTGAGCTAGTAATGGCTTTGATTTTGTCCTTCTTGGATCATGTTTAAAAACTTAGTATCCAAAGAGATGCAATTCAAATTGTGTTTTTAATATTTAAGATAGTAATCTAGGGCAAATCCAAAAAGAAAAAAAAACCAGAGTACTATTTCTCAGGTTTATTTTGACATGATTTCTGATAACAAAGAAGGCAGAAGATCTTTTTAAAATTTTTGAGAATGTCATCTAGTTCTAAAATTTGGATAGATGACCAGTTGTACAAGTGATTTTATCACTTGATTAAGTAAATGTTGGTCATTTATTTGATATTGAGATTACTATCAGTTGCTTGGTGATTTTCTGAATCCTTTGTTCTTTTCACTTAACATAAAAAGAAATGATAGAATGATTTGGAGATTTATAAGCAGACTGACTTGCATTGAGATCTTAGTTCTTGCACTTACTGTATCGCCTTGAGTTAGTAATTAAACCTCTCTGGACCTCTATTTTTCCATCTTTAAATTAGGTCCTAATACTGAGGGGTGGCATGATATTTAAATAAGATAACATGTAAAGTTCCTAGCAGGGCACATAGTGTGTGGTGAGTACACTGTCTTCATTTCCTTTTAAAACATGTGTATGAAAGCCCTTGGCATATGGGTGATCTGCTTTTCCCATTTATTTCTCTTATAAAGAAACTACCATAAGAGATACAATGACTTATTTGGGAGATTTTTTTAAAAAATCTATTAGTGCATTATAGTTATGCATAAGAGGGGTTCACTCTGAAGTATTCATAAGTACATGCTGATGAATGCATATAATTTGCTCTGTTTCAATCCACAGTATATTTGGGAGATGTTAAGTTCAAAGAGCAATACTTAGCTAATTGTTTTTGAATTAACAAGTAATAATTCCATCATTATCTAATTTTTATGAATAGGTTTCTATCTTAAGTAATTGCCAATTCAGTGTCTTTGAAAAATTTGTTTTTTTTATTATGTTCCTTTGTTTAACCATCCTAGTATATGTAGACAGTTTTTATCCTAGAGAAATAGTTTTAAGTCCATCTCAGTCTGTAAGATAGATATATTATAATTTAAATGTTCCCTCCTTTATGATTTCAAAATGTGCTTTTAAAATTAGCCACTTAGGAGGCTGGGGATGTAGCTCAGTGGTAGAGCACTTGCCTGGCACATGTGAGACAACTGGGTTCCATCAGCACTGAATAAAAATATGTAAATAAAATAAAGGTATTATGTTCATCAACAACCGAAAATTTTTTAAAAATAATTAGCCACTTATGTCATCATCATGGTATATAATATGTTAAGATGAAGTGTTGAATTAGGCCCTGAGTTCTTCATAACTCTGAGATTCTCTCATTCTGGGAAGGGTGCATAATCTAAAACATTTTCTAGAAGAGATATCAAGCTTATCTTTTATTTTTACTAGTCTCCAAATAATTTACAGTTGTGTGCTTCTTTTAAAAATTCAATGAATTATTTTATATGGTGAAATGAATTAGTCACATATTTTTATATTTTACATGATACTGAAGAATGAGTGAATTTTACTCAAGTATAAAAGGTAAAATTAAAATTTTCTTTTAAAATTTAAAAATTAAATTGTGTAGTTTCTCTGCATTATCATTTATAATTATCAACATATTATGTGGTATATTTGTAAAAACGCTGATCAGGTCCAAGCAGTTGAATGTCCAGGAGAAAGATGACAATAATGGGTTATTAATCTTATAGACATTTTTGGCATTATGTATGCAGCATGTACTATACATACGTATCTTTGGGTTGAATAGAAAAAGCTGCTTTTCAGCTGAGTAGTTAAATGGTTAAATGTAGTATGCTAAAGGTATTTTTTACTTGTCACATAGAATCCCGAACAGTTTAGCAAGTGAGAATGAGCGGTGGGGTTTTCTGTTTTGATCACATGAGGAGAGATCCCGCTGGCGGAGAGTTAAGCCCGGGCTTTGTCTGTCTCCCCTTCTGCAGGTGCAGCGGTGGCGGGCATCTACAGAGTAGCGGGGAAGAACATGGCCCCTTTGGAAGCGCTGGTGTGGGGCGTTGGGCAGACCGTATTGACATTAATCATCTCCTTTTCAAGGATCCTCGCTACACTTTGAGGTTTCTGAGGGAATGTCTTATTTTACACAAGGAAACAGATGTACAGATTCCCTGAAAATGGCATTGTTAACGAGCTGTGGACCGAGCAAGTCAAAACATAAGGAAGACCTTGAGCTGTGTGGAAAGACTGCCCTCTGGCGTTCAAGTGATTGCACTACCGCACTGCACCTTACGTGCCTCCGTCCCAGGCAAGGTGCACAAGACCTATGTGAAGCCTCAAGAAAAAGCACCTTGTTTAGCTGCCAATCAGGTTAACATTGGTGTTGAAATCATCGTTCTTAACAGTGTTGTGTTAAGTTACAGGGACGTTTTGAGGAATTGATATATGTGCCAAACTTTTCTTTTTGACATTGATCATGTGACAGTTTGCAAGTGTAGATGTAGATGAGTGCTGTGAACATATTTGACATGAATTCAGGTCATGTGGTAAGATTTTGTTTTGTAATGCTAAATACCCTATAAGTGCTAAATACCAACTCGTTTAATATGGGAGAGAAATTGTTTGGTTTTTAATGTTGAGCGTTTCTGGGATTTAGGGCTTAATTAAGCATTCTTATTTAATTTATGTGGAAAATAATAGTCTTCTTAATGGAAGATGAACTAAACTGTTTTAAGGATTCAAAGTAGACCTGTAGGGTGCATACTTTTCACTAACTGAACACCCTTTTAAAAGTTTTCCTCATGCATAAATATTTTATTTATATGAATTGAAAAACTTTATGGGTCACACACATTGTCACTTGTCATAAAAATATAATTTGAAAATTTTCTTATAAATTTTGTAAGAAAAAGTCTGAAATGCATGTTGCATTCTTTGACCCCTCTAAAGAAAGTTTTTGCCTTGTATCTCACGGAGAAAACATCTTTGTCATTGGTATCAGATTATATTACTTGTTGCATCTGTCTTGATTTTTGACAAACCAATCTTTCATTCTGGAGTATTAACTATATGGAAAGAGTGGCCTAAATTAGGCTCTGGAAATAAAAAGGCTCGTTTGTATATAAGTAACAAGTACATTATATAGGAAGAATAATAAACTCTCTTACTTTGGATATGTGGCAATGTCATAATTCTGCTAAGTAAAAATTGGGGAATACAATAAATAATTTTAAAACTTGGCAGTCTTAACAAATCAGTACAGTACAGAACATATATATATGTATATATGTATTTAAATGATTCCTTTCAGATGTTCAGTTCTTCATTTAAGTTTATAAGTTATAATTTAAGTTTACTGGAATCTGATCACATTTATTAAAAGTGGCACTATCCTTCGTAAAGCATTTTAAGAGGTTCTGTCAATACATAATTGTAAGAAAATAAGTAAGAAAAACAGACCCTGGTCTGTTGAATTGGTGTCCTAATGAGACTTTTTTTATTCTTAATTTTTTTTGGCCAGTTGAAATTATAAACATGCTAACTCAAAGGAACAGCCATTATAGAGAATACAGAGAACAGTTCAGACAATGGAGTACCTTAGCTTCTCTGTTTAACTTGGCTTTTAAAAAAGTAGGTTCATTTTTGATCCCATTCAAATCTAAGTCTTTTGTTACCTATGCTACTTTTCCTCCATCAAAAAGAAGAATATATCAATTTAATGTGAGAGTTGGGAGGGAGGATACTTTTCCCTATATGGAAGCCAGTTTTAGGGGTTTGCTATCACTGGCTTAGAAATTTGTTCAAACAGCAGCAACCGATTAGCAAATATTCAATCTTAAAGATCTTTGATTCTTTTTATCTACTATTAATTTATATGTTCTTTATATTCCTAATGTTTTATCAAATTAAATTTAGATACAACTTTTCCAGGTCAATTTGATTTCTCCTTTTCTGTTGGACTTGAATTGTATTCTTTCTTTACTTTGGCTATCCTATCAATAATTTAAAGCATTTATATTCTAGAGGAATTACCCATAATATGGAAATTGTTTCAGAAGTACAGAATGAATGAATTTAAATATGTGTCAGTTTTATGATTTAAGAAAATTATGGTAATATGGAGCACATGGTTCATAATCCAAAATTAGTCAGAAAATAACTTGGACATTGAGTATATGAATGCATGGACCACAGAGATCTGAACTTCTGTTTGTACTCTAGAATGAAAGTATAACTCAGTGGTTAATAATTAGTCTGTAGCTTGTCCTGCAGCTATCTCCTTATCAAGTTGACTTACATTAAGGTTTGGGTGTATATGTGTGCGTATGTATGTGTACTTTTAATTTTGGGGGATATTTTTGGTTCCTTTGCTATTTTCAGTTATTCCCATAGGGATTTTGTAGAACTGGCACTCTTTTGATGTTTTGAAGTGCAGTTGAATAGTATGAATTTATGAAATTGTTTTAATAGATATTTATATGCCAAGATTTTTTAAAAGTTAGTGGTTTTCCTATAGAGACAAGATGTTTAATGATATGTATGTGTACACATATATATGTCATTATATACATATATAGACAGCTATATATGAATACAGTCTAACTGGAAAGCTTTTGTTAATGAACACTTTCATGTTCTAGTGGAGAATTTGATATATTTGTTTAGTTGAATGATCTTTTACGTAGAGGATGTTTGAGATTTTTGAATTTTGGAAGTTTTCTTGGTTTAATAGTGCCAGAGACCCTTGTTTGGGACATGTCAAAAGCCCTTATTAACATAGTTGGGTTACACTTTCTTAAGATTTGTATGTGATTTAGCAGTAAATTTTCTTTGTGACAAGTATGAGAAGGAAGGGGTAAATCCCCTGCAGTTGACACTCCTTTATTTTAAAAATGTTTGGTAAAATATCGCTGATAGTGAAATCAATTCCCCAAAGAAGGAGCTCTATAAACCCAAAGTCATTACTTAACATACTGGTTAGACATGGCCACACATGTGTTAGCCAGGAGCCTTGTGTAAGCTACAAGCATGCTTGAAACCTTGAGAAGAAGGCGGTGACAAGTGGTCTGTTCCCTGGCATAGTTCTTTGGTCACCTAGGGTCAAGAAAGTCCTAAATGATGGCCATGTTCCTTGCGTACGGCTTAATTTTTATTTTAGATCATAATGCTTACCAAACAGTGTTACGGTCTGTCTCCCAATCTACTTTCTTAGTATTTGTAGCATACATTTCCACTGCTACGTTTCCAAACACACATCAGTTCTGTTTGTACTTTAAATGACAGAAAGAAATGAATTGGCCTGTATATTTTCTATTGTGATGTAAGGAATAGGGATAATTTAAAATCAAAGTGCTTTTTTGGAAAAGGTCTCTGGAGACCCCAGAGGAAGATGAGGGAGGTTAGGCTGCTGCATTAACGTGCCAGACCATGCTCACCTGGCAGCTCATGCAATTTTGTAAAGACTCTTTGCAGATCTAGGATGTGCAAAATGCTGGACCAAGTGTTGTCTGCTGTACATACAAAGATGACCAGGAAGGGATTCCTGTCCTCGAGTCCACCAAGAACTGGCTTGGAAACAATTTCAGATCTTAAAACGGTTGAGACTGTTGGCTTCCTGATTCTAGTTGAGGGTCTAATCCTGTTACCTGCACCGTGATTCTGATTTTCCCAGTTCATCCACTGACAGGGAGTTCAGTAACCAAGCTGTTACCGCCGTGGTGCAGGGAGAGAGTGCTTGACTCTTAGCCAGCGACTTCAGGCTTGAGTCCAGGTCCTGTGGCTTGTTGACTTTTTGATCTGAGCAGATCATTTGACATCTCTGAGCTTCTGTTCATACAGTGTGAAATTTGATGAATACTTCTTATGGTTATTGTGAGAATTATGTGAGATTATTTATGAATTCAGGCAAAGTGGTATGTTCGACAGTAAATGATCCTTAGGTAGTTGCCCGAATTTTTCTTAAGTAACAGTTGGCAAATTCAGTTGGATATGTCTTATAAAATTCACCTATTTTCATTCATTTCTACATTTTCCCTACATTTTTAACATGAAAACTAAAAGAAGAAAAAGAAAAGTCTCTTATTACATAGTCCTTCACATTTTCTCCACCCTTTTGTTTTTAAAATCAGCAGATATTTATCTAAGAACATCTCTGGGCTGCAATGGTTGCGGGAGTGGCCAGGGTAAGCAGGATTAAATTACGGGTTCTGGTTCCCACAGGTAGAAGTGGGACGAGAGTGGAGGTGACCAGCATTTAGGCACCCAGTTCCTTCCCTCAGTTCACAGGATATTCATTGACTTTGTGTTGTATGCAAATTAGTATCCATATGTCCCCCTTTCTTCCACAGACCAAGGTGGTTTTTGGTCCTGGTTGTCATTGTTTTATTTACTGGTTGGTTTTTTTGTTTTTAACCTAAAAGGAAAGACCATTATGTTAAATGTATGTTCATTTTATAATTCAGGAAGTGACAAGATACTAAGAGCACTTTCAGAAATATTCTCGTACTTCTTCATTCTTATTGTCCCCAGGTTTTCTCAGAAAGTCTCAAACAGCTTCTTTAAACATCCTTATTTATTTTGTTTTCAAGATAAGAGGAACATGCAAAAAGTCACTAAAGAAATTCTAGTAGACTTAGATTGCAGAGAAGTTTGGTGACACGTGTTATATAGCTGGGTAAATTCCTGTCGTAATAATCAGGAGTGAGATTCTCAGTGGTTAAAATGGACAAGTCAGCAAATGGTCTCATAATCTATAGTGATTCCATCTTTCTGAAACTCTGCCAGGTAGAGGGAACATCATTTCATTAGGAGTCATAACTTTCAAATGTATGGTGCCATTTTTTAGCAGGGGGATGTTCAAAGATAGGAAATGTTGAGGGGCCACAGGACATACCTGTGACATGAGAGTCTACCTCTCTCCTTCTGTAAGGCTGGAGCTACCCTGTGCAAGTGTGTGTGCCACCTGTTAACCCAAGGCATGTACCTTTGTGTGTGGGCTACGCTGACGCAGCGTGTGGTGCTAGGCCGCCCCTCTCACTGGAGGACCTGTTGATCATGGACGATACAGTGTTGTTCAGGTGGTCGTTGAGTAAGTTATCTCAACATACATCTGTGAATTTGTTTGGGGCAATACTACATGTAGTATTTTCAATAAATGTGGAGATAGGCGGGTTAATTGGTGATTAAATTAGTGGCGATGCTCAAGTCTCTGAGTGAGCTGAGCTGTGAACTGTGATCCCCTCTCCCTGAGTTGAGGGGGTTCGTTTTGACATTCTTTACATCTGTTGAACATATGTTGAGCTTACATAATAGCCCTTCCCTGAATTTGAGAGCTAATTTAGCAGTTTCTTTAAGATCTTCCTCCTTTTCCCAAACAGATGCCATATGTCATGGTTTAGACACACGCACAGCTTGTTGATGGAAAAGGAGTGCTGGTTCAGAAGAGAATTTCCCACACCTGTGGTCATGCAACTGTTACTGAAAATAAATGGGCAAGTCTGGACAGCATGAACCTCTTCACAATTTTTTTTTTTTTTTTTTTTTAGATTCTATACTGTACACATACACAGTGTATCCATCCTTT
The DNA here is from genome assembly GCA_004024805.1 of Geosciurus inauris. Taxonomy (NCBI): domain Eukaryota; kingdom Metazoa; phylum Chordata; class Mammalia; order Rodentia; family Sciuridae; genus Geosciurus; species Geosciurus inauris. The sequence continues at coordinate 7,371 of PVHX01011081.1, read as the reverse complement.
GTAGTAACTTGACTGTCCCCTTTTGGGGGAATGTCTTTAGGTCTCAAAGTGAAACTGGAAAGCAGTGTGACAGATACACAGGAAGAGTCACCGGCGTGCATAGTCATCTGAATCCCATCGCTATAGTGCTTTTTCTCCTAAATATATGTTGGTAATTACTAAAAACCATCATTTATTTTTTTATAGCCCCATTTAAATGAATGTTAGCTTGAGAGTACTACTGATGAAAAGTTACCCCCCGTTTTAAATTAAAGTGGGTGCACTCATTCATTAAGTCACTTTGGGATGGAGCATTTTGAAGTTTTCTTCATAGACAACAAGTTGAGTCCCTTGTTCAAGTGCAGTGAAAATCATTTTCTGTCAGCACTGGGTGAGCTGGGAGTCTGGCCGCCGGCACTCCCTAGAGTTAGTGATATCAGATGCATTGACCATGGAGGACTTGAAGAACATCCTGGCCCTCTCCTCGGCACTTGCACCCCCTGACATGAGCTCTATATGTTTAGATGAACAAATAGGAAAATACACAGTGCTTTTCATTTTAGCTGTGTAACCAGGTGAAATTCATCTGATACTACTCTGAGTATCAGCCCGACTTGAGTCATTCTGGAACGAGGGGAGCAACTACTAAAATGTCTTAAATAGTAAAAGTACAATTTACCTGATAGGTATTAAGACTCACTTTCAAATTGTGTTAACTCTCAGACCACTGATGAATCATTTAGTTAAATCACAGTACTGTTCGTAAAAGCTAAATGATACCTTAGTGCCTTGAAAGTTAAGATAGTTTTGCAAAGTGAATTTAGAGATTCGGGATTGGCATCAGTGAGTTGGCTTGGGACACGTTACCTGTGAGTGGGAATCCAGAGTTTAGGAAGGGTGTCGTTGAAACAGGTCTTGACTACCAACTTCTTATGGTTTGGTATAAGCCAGTTAGTGAGCCATTGGCCATGCCAGATGACAACTACTTTCATTATGTTTTCATGACATGGCATTTTTCCTCTGCTTTTTTCTTTTTTCCCAAGTATGAAATGGGGGGAGGTGTGGTCAAGCAAATTAAATGTGGGATTTTAAAGTTTAGTTTTGTTGTAAACTAGAGATTCTAGTGTGAACAATGTTAGTTTTATATTGTAGTACAAGGGCAGACACTTTATGTAACCTTTCGAAATATGTTGACCATCAGGGATTTATTTTTATTATAGAAATACTAAATGTACTGTGAAGCTTCAAGATGGGAGGAATAAACCTTGGAGGGGTAGTACACGGAAACAAAAGCATATTTGACAAAGTACCCTGCATTATGTGAACACAATTCCCCCCTTCTGTCAAGAGTATAAACTACGCTGTATGAGTATGTGTACTGCATGTTTACATAATAGTTTAATTTTGAAGGATTATTTAAAAACTATGTTTATATGTAATACCTAACAAGCTGTAAATATTGTATACTATTGATTTTTAATTTTATATAAGCAATTTTTTATTTCCCAATTCATGTACAAATCCCATTGTGTATATAGCATAATTTCCTGGAGAACACAAATTTTGCAGTGAATTTTAAGTATTTTAATTGCAGAAAGCATCAAGTTAGCCTTAGAGATGTTGATCTTCATTTTACATTATTTTTCACCACTCGTTTTCTTCAAAGGGCAGCAATAAACATATGCAAGTTATTTTTGATTCTAGAAAGTTGGTCTACAAAGATCTAGGTTCCAGTTCATTGCTTTAAAGAAAGGATGCACAATTAATATCATCCAGTGTCTGATCACAGGACCCTTTCCCAGGTCCACATGTGGCTCTCCTCTTTGTAATATACAGGGTGAACTCTACCAACGACACAAAACATCTGTTAAAAGTGAATCCAGCACTTAACTGTCATTACACAGAATTTATTGGATTAAAAATTTGTAATATACAGTATTTTAATAAAGTTTCTGTATTCAATTTCATGCACTTATATATAAATAAACCTGTCTTTAAAAGCTTTATGTATCGTTGACTCTTGGTGACATACCATCTCTACTCACTGAGGGTGCTCCATGTCCTCCTTGCCCCCTTGTCATTTTTTGGGCCAGTTTTACATTGGGGTTTTGGAGGTAGTGCTAAAAAGATAAGGAAGAAGTCTAATGACAAATTAGGCCTGGTTTATAGATTTGCCTAGAACAAATCCTGGGCCACTTAAGTATCTAGTTCTAAGTATTATTGTTTTTAAGAAGCATGCCATAACTTTTAATAATAATGCACTACCATTTCTTGAGTACTTAACATCTTGTAGACACTTCATGTGTATTCTTCAACACTGAAGGTAACCCTTCAAGTTATCTTTCACGTTTTACAGGTGAAGCATTTAAGGTTCAGAGAAGGTGGGAAACTTCAGAGTCACATAGTTGATAACTACTAAGCTGAGGATTTCCTGCTCAATTACTGCGTTTTTTACCCCATTATTCTGAGTTGGTTTCTACAGAATATTCTGTAAGCTCTTATGTATAATTAGATACGCAAAGACCAGATAACATTATGGAGAGTTGAAAGATCATCAACTCAAAATTTGAGTTGTCAAATTTATGCATAATTGGAATTTTTGCTAGGGATTTCTTAGGGAGGTGTTAGACATTCAAGTAGGCTCAGAACTCATCCTGCCTGAGGAGATCAGAGCCAACAATCAGTCCTTGTAAACCTAATCAGCCCTGTTGGAATAAAAACTAGCTTAACTTTTTAACTTGTGCAAGTGTAATGGAAGTAAACATGTTTTCACAAACACATTTATTTCACACCATTACTACATTGAAATGTATTTTCTCTTGGTCCAGGTAACATTTTCATTTCACCATAAGATTATAAAATTACTGAATACATTTCCTCCCTGACCATGAATCTTAAAGAAATTCTTGGACAAAATATCTTGGGGTCAAAAAAATCTTTGAGATCACAGGTTTTCTATTTTGATTTTTATCTTTGACTCTTGAAGTGATACTTTTGTGGTGTTTCTGTAATAGGTAAGCTGCCTTTGCGCATTTTGACACTTGCTGAGCATTGAGGGAAGGCATTGTGTTCCAGGTTTTATCCCCAGCGTGGGATGCATCTTTCACAGCCTTAGGGTAACGACCCAGCCCCTCCTCAGGCTTGTAGAAGAATATGTCAGGTTTGCTGAACAGGTTCTGAGGTCAGCCATGTTTTGAAGAGGAACCTTCATTAATTCATAAAATAGAACCTAAAAGCTTTAGGGTACAGAGAGGGAAGTAGAAAGGACCCACAGTAGATCAGTTGTAGAAATTGGATTTGCCTCCAGCTTCTCATGAAAGCTGAAGAAGAAGAGTATATCCCATACCATTGATCCTGTTTATCTGGTCTTAGTTTCCTATTATTTATTGCCACCAGATATTTCTTTTGGCCAATTTTATGAATATTCTTCAGACAGGAAATTCTGGGGACTGATCTGCAAAAACAATTCCATCAGGGGAACTACTTGCAAAGCAGCAGTTTCACCACTAGATGGCGTAGTGGTTCTATTTTATTTCTCTTCTGATCTTGACTTGGGCATAAATTCTTCCCCAGGAACCCAAATTCACTCTACTTTTGAACTCATTCTTGTAAGATGAATCTAACAATTTTTTTCTGAAATAAATGTGAATAAGCTAAACATGAGCAAAATCACTAAGGAATTTTACTGAGGAAAGTTAAGATTCAGGGTTTGCAAATCAAAATCAGTCTGATTTTGGTAAGCCATTAATCTGGCCTCAATTTATATATTCTTCTTAAATTTCATCTGATAATGCATAATGACTTGTTACCGCATTGAATAGTCGGCACTTCTAGTGACAGCTACATAATGTAACATAATCAGCCTTCTGGCCTGAGAGTTGATTTTAAATTCCTGCCCTTCCAACTAGTATTTCAGCTTGGCCAAGCCAATTAACTTGTGTGACCCTCAGTTTTCATGTCAGGAAACAGGACTAATATCTTGTGTTGTAGTAGTGAGTGCCCCCCAAATGTTCCACTTTGGCCTCTTGGCCTCTTTCGCATCTTGTCTGCATGGAACATGGAGGGATGATGTCGTTTTATAATTTTCCTGCATGTTTTGATAGTAAGCTCACATACTTCTGTTTCAAAGTCATATCCAGATTCTGTGTTCTGGCACAACACAGTGCACTTTTAGAGAGAATTTCTGATTTCAACTGTGCCCTTGAACCATGGCCTGCTACTATTACAACAGAGCCCAGTGAGGGAATTTTTTTTTTTTTTTAGAAACCTACCTCAGCAGGAAGGAGCATGGTTAGAAAGCAGAATGGATAAACTTGCTCAGCTAGCAAATTCCTTGCATTCTCTAAACCAAATATGTACAGGATGAGGAAGTCAAAACAGCCAACATAAATTAAGTCCTCCTGCGGTTGGTCCTGAATCACCCGTCACCTGCACATCATCACCAGTCCCCTCAGATCCTGTTGCAGATGGGCTTTTCTACTTTACCATGCTGCAGACAAGCTGTAGTCCAAACTCAGAGGAGGCCTGATCTTTTCAGGACTAGAGCTTATGACTAAAAGCCCAAGTTTCATCGCATAGTGTGGAGACAAATGTGCCCACGCATTCTGGGTCTTAAATTAAGACACCAGAAAAGAGGACCAAACATTTGCATGAAACTTTTCCTGTCCCTTTCACATTCTGTGGGAATCGGTGTCAGTGGTCAGCTCTGAAATGTGATGTAAGAAGACACACCTGTTATCTTTGCTGTGAAAAATAGGAGATGAGTGAGGGTTGTTGTAGGGTTGAGGCCAACCACAATTTTGAGAGATTTGGGATTTGCAACCTCTGTGCCTGCCACTTGAGTGCTGAAGGAATGGGATCCAGTTCTCTTCCCGGGTCTGACCCCTCAGGCACATAGCCCTCTTGATGGAACTGATCTCTCTGTGCCAACTTCTTTTCAAATAAACATGGAAACAGATGGACTCCTCCTGTCTCCTCATAAATGCAATTTATAAATTCAACGGGACAGCATCAGCATGGGCCTGTTATTCTGGGCCTTACCTAGACCAGGACCAGCTGGGCTTCATGAATCTGCCACTTGGGTGTCCATTGTATTCTTAACTTTGATCAACCTGAAGATTTCTTGCTTGAAACTTGTTTAACTTGGGGATTTGTTGCAAGGTGAACAAGAAGGGAGGAAACTTTTAAATCTAAACCATAACTTCTGGTTGTGGTGTGTGTGTGTGGGGGGGAAGTATTTGGAAGAAATAGGTAAAGCCTGTATTATTGATAATCATTGCCATAATGTTGGCATTCAACTTCCACATCTATCAATCCATTATCTCATTTTATCCTCATATTCTGTTCTTATTTGGCGGAAAGTAAAATGCCTTTTATTTTTCAGTGTTGGGGATCAAACCCAGGGCCTCATGCATGCTAGACAGGTGAGCTACACTAACAGCCCAAATTATTTTTTCTGAAAGACATTTTCTTGGACTAACAAAGGTCTTTCCTGAAAACTGGACAGCCTTTTTTTTTTACAGATGTCAATTCCAAGAGCGGACCCGAACTGGCCACAGCAACTCACTGCTGGGACTCCAATGATCCTCAGGGGCCTGAAGCAATCTCTTGGAAATGGAGCACTTCCTGGGTATCCTGGGGCTAACTCAAATCTTCTGCTACAAAGCTTTTCTTTAAGTATTTATAAAGGAGACAGGTGCAGCTCAGAGGCGGAGCACTTGCTTGGCATCTTGATGCATGAGACCCTGAATTTGATGCCAACACTTCAGAAAAAAAAATGCAAAAAGACTCAAAGACTCAGATGTTCACACACCAGGCCTTATTGGGGGAGACAGTTAACCCATTTTCTTCTATCAGGAATATCTTACTTGTGAAAAATTACATGCCAGTAATGCTCAAATCAATTGACATGCCCTCATGTTTAATTAAGTTTGTTTTGTTTTCTTTTTCAAGATTTGGCTTAACAGAGCAGGCTATTTCTTTCGTTCCCTACATAGTATTCTGTTCAGAATCTGGACTTATGGTTGCTAGTTCAGTGCACACCACCAGTTAGTTATCTGGATGGGAAAAGCTGCCAAGTCAAAGCAAAGCTTTGTAAGCTTTCCTGGATATTTGAGTCCAAAATGGACAAAAGAAAAATGGTATGCTTTTGATATCATAGAAGTGGCACAGGGTATTAGGGACGGTGTAGGCTGAGATTGACGAATGTCCACAGCAGGCTTTTGGCTAGTGTGGAATTGTGTACAGTATGCTGATTAGCACCAGAGTCAGCTGGAACAGAAATATCCACCTACCATGTCAGGAGTCATTGTCTCATTTGAGACTGTATTGGGGAAGCTATTAAAAGCTTAAACTGAAATTTAGATTATAGTGGTGTCCATAAATAAACAGCAGTTTGACATTGTCAACTTCACAAAGAGACAAGAGGCAGAGATAATATATTGGCAAAATGATAATTTTTGCTTGACATTGAAATTTGTACCACTTTACACATACCACTTGCTATTTGAAAATATTCCTATCTCAGATGCAGATAAACTTTGACTTCACTCACTGTTTCTGAAAGGGGGTGAAGATGCTCAAGGATTTCTTTAATTGCATCAGAGATGAAAAATTAAGACAAGAATAGATTTTTTTTTTTTCAAAAGAACTAACCCCAAAATGAACAAAATAAGCCCTCAGAATAGGTTCTGTCAGGAAAGCAGGGCTTTCTCATAAGCTAAAATGTGGACATTCAAGCTGAAAATGAGTAAGAATTGATTGCTTTTTAACTAAAGATTCTGGAAAATACCAGATGTCAACTTGAAAAAAGGATCAAATCATTTATCAGGATTCCAGATCTATGATGTATTCCTCAAAGAGCTCTTTGGCTATCTTGGCTGTTCTGAATCCAGTCTGGTCTCATTTTTGTTGTTGTTGTTATTGTTCAAAACTACCCAAACCCTTACCTTTTGAACACAGTAAAAACTGGTAAAGTAAGGCACCTTCCTCTCTCTAAACTCTTCCCACTTTTAAGCCACAAAGAAACACGGGTCAGACTAAATGCAAATAAATTTTTTAAGTGTCTTCCAAAGAACACTAGAGGGGAGAAAAGTTCTTGAGAAAAAGAATTCTCTAGCCAAAAAGTTTGATGAAGCTGGCCTTGGCCTTCCTGCCTTAGAGAGTCACAATTCACACATGCATATTAAACACTTTGGAGTTGGGCACTCTGAGTTAAGACTCTATTTGGCTTTGTTTAATTTTATGAATTCTCTGAAAAATGTCAATAGCAATATGGGAAATCTCCCCAGCTCCTTAGTGTTTCTCTGGAAAGCATTTGCAATCATATTTTTTTTTAATTTTTTTTTTTAGTTGAAGATGGACACAACATCTTTATTTTATTTATTTATTTTT
>PVHX01011080.1:0-66111 GCA_004024805.1 Geosciurus inauris | reverse complement strand
TTTTTGTAGTTGTAGATGGACAGAATGACATTATTTTATTTGTTTGTTTGTATGTGGTGCTAAGGATCGAACCCAGGGCCTCACACATGCTAGGCAAATGCCCTGCCACTGAGCTACGGCCCCAGCTCCGCTTCTATTTTCATTAAGGAAAAAAAAAATGGAATGGAATCATGTCCTAAGAGAAAGTTAAAGCGGATGTATGGAGTTTGAGAAGAATGGTATCTATTCAGAACCACTGCCAGGAGGCGCATGTGTGCAAGACATGGAGTGTGTCTTCCTTTTGTCCTTTCAGATTCATTCTCCAGACTTTTCCACTTCATTCTATGACACAAGAAACTGAGAGTTTCAGATTGCACCAACCAATTTCCTAACTCTTTGACCTTGGGTTGATTTAAACCAATGGGAGAAGGAAGCATTTGAGATGTGTATTCCCTTGGGCAGCTTTCTGCCTTGCCGTGGATGGCCAGTAGCAGACTTCCTCTTCTGAGGACCATAACTCCCACCAGAGACCTCCCCTTAAAGCTACAGGTCTTGGTGGATTCCCCATCCCATGCAGGCTTGGGAGGAACGGCTTTCCCTCTCTAGCTAGCCCTGGGATCTTCACTATGCCTTTTTGGTTTCCCTTAACTCTACCCACACCTGGGGTGGGAAAAAAAAGTTCTTTCATTACAACTCTCCTGTTCTCGCATTGGAGTGTGCCATTTACATGCCTAAGATCCTATGCATAAAAAATGCAAGAAGAAGCTAAGTGGAGACAAGTGGGAGGATTGTCTTGGGCACAGATGAGATTAGGAGCTATAAGTCTGTCCTGCTTGTTTGACCTGGTTGATCTTACTTCCCACAAGTAGCAGCAGATGAAGAAGATGTTGGGCTTGATTAAAGTTTTTGACATACATGCGGCAAAAGACAAACGAGGGGAATTAAGTATGCTGGTGAATGGGTCATAAAAATGACTACCTTAGACCTAAGACTTGTTCTTTCTGTGTGCAAAGTTTAAGAAAAATGCCCTTTTCTGCTGGTTTCTCAAGTCTTTACTGCTGAATTATAATCTCTCTTGAATTGACCTATATATACAATGAATTTTCAGAGAATAAGAATACCTACTGTTATGGTTTGGATATAAAGCGTCCCCCAAAACTCCTGTGTTAATGCAAGAATGTTGACAGGCCAAGTGCTTAGATTATGAAAAGTTTAACCTAATAAGTCCATCTTAATTTGCGTGGACTGGGTAGTTACTATAGGCAGATGGAGCATGGCTAGAGAGTGTAAGTCACTGGGGGCATGCTTTGAAGATTATATATATATTTTGTCCCTAGCTTCTCTCTCCTCCCATTTTCCCTTCTCTCTCCTCCCACTATACCACAAAGTGAGCAGCTTTCCTCTGCTGTGCTCTTCTGCTGTGATACTCTTCTAGCCCAGAGCAATGGAGTCAAGAACTATGGACTAAAATATCTGAAACCATGAGTCAGAATAAACTTTTTCTCCTCCAAGTTGTTCTTGTCAGATATTTTGGTCACAGCAACAAAAAAATGACTAGCAGATGGACATCATTGCCCTAGGTACATGTATGACTGCACATATGGTGCAACCCTACATCATGTACAACCAGAGAAACGAAAAATTGTGCTCCATTTGTGTACAACAAATCAAAATGCATTCTGCATTTGATAATTAGAATAAATAATTTTTTAAAAAATGACTAGCACATGCATATAAACACCTTGTGCAAAGGGGAGGGAAGAGAGGGGAAGGGACATGGGGGCAGGAAACATTGTGGAATGAGATGGAAATCATTGCTCTACATACACGTATGACTACACATATGGTGTGACTCTATATATTGTACAACCAGAGAAATGAAAAGTTGTGCTCCATTTGTGTACATTGAATCAAAATGCATTCTGCTGTCATGTATGTATACCTAAGTAGAATAAATAAATTTAAAAAAAAAACAACACTTTGTGTCATTCCAGATCTGAAAATGCATTGGACCATCTAAACCTTCTACTACTGTAGAAAGGTAGCCACATTATCTTTGAAGACATGCAATTATGCATTATAGTTCATTCAACCCACTTGCCTAGCCCTCTAGCCTCCTCTGCTATTATTTACACTTCAAAGTCTGGTTCCAATTTCTCTACCCCGAGCAGCCTCTCCTAGGAAAGTCATATCTTCTCTAAAGAAATCCATCCTTAGAGATACTGTCTGGCTGGTCTTGAATTATCGCTTGACCTTACTTTTATCTTCCCTAAGGCCAAAATCTTATAATTTTGTGAACTCACCCCAGCTCCTCACAGCACCTATTCATAGCAAAAGCCTAGTAAATGTTGGATTGACTGATTATTTACCCATGAGAAAAAGTGATAAAAGACTGTAATAATTAGAAGAAAACTATTTAGTTTCATTTGTTCCTATACTTTAGACACATTCAGAGAACATAGGTCAGGAAGACCACAGTAGTGTCCTGTTTAATAGCATGGATGTGACTTCTGAACTGTCACTATAGCCAGCCCTTCAGTCTTCAGTCAAGACCATCCATCCCTGAGCTGGAAGTCTTCGAAATGCTGAGGGATTCAGCGTACCTGTTCTTAAGCCACCTAAGAACAATTACCAGTTCATTCAATGTTCCCAAGGCAGAGGTGACCCAGGAATTCCTGGCAAATCAGATCAAGCAAACAATTAAGTCTCCTGTAATTCTGTCATTTTAGAGACCTAAGATAGTGAATTCCCAACAGGGTATATTCTGGTCTGAAAATATGTCTGAATTAAGAAGTTTTTGTACAACCCACAGGGATGGTCTCTACATGCAGATCAGTGCTAAAGGCTAGATGAACAGTCCCTTCCCCCGTCCCCAGCAGGAAGCTTTGGCTTCTTTGCCCATGAGAGCTCTTGTTCAAGGTCAGGGTGATGGCTACTGAATGTTAAATTAGGGTATTGTGAATTCAGTATTAGTAGTTCTCAATTTGTCTTATTTAACTGAAGTCTGACTTGCCTCAATATTTAACCTTTAAAGGAATAAAATCCCCTTCCTGCTAATAGAGGACAATCATAGATGAACACTTTGAAAATACATATATCTGAAAGTTTTATAAGTCTGAACATATCTGAAAATGGAAAGAAACTCAGAGTAGCGAAAAAAGGAAGGAAAGGGAGAGAGAATGAGGGGGGAAGGATGGGAGGGAAGGGAAAGAAGAAATCTGATGTTACTCCTCTGCTTGAAACCTTCCCATGGAGCCGGGCGTGGTGGTGCAAGCCTGTAATCCCAGCACTTAGGGAGGCTGAGACAGGAGAAGCGCGAGTTCAGAGCCAGCCTCAGCAACGGCGAGGCACTAAGCAACTCAGTGAGACCCTGTCTCTACATAAAAAAAAAAACAAAAAAAATAGGGCTGGGGATGTGGCTCAGTGGTCGAGTGCCCTCGAGTTCAATCCCTGGTACCAAAAAAAAAAAAAAGAAACCTTCCCATGGTTCCCATGGCTCTTAGGACCAAATCCAAAGTCTTTCCCATTGCCTAAGAATCCTGGAAACTCCGGCTCCTGCCAACCCTCCAGCCTAATTCCACTATCCTACCCTCTTTATTTGCTGTATTCAAGCCACACTGGCAATTTGGGGCCCTGGGACCAGCTCAGGGGCTTCCCATAGGCCCTTCCCTCTTGCCTGCTGCCTCCCCGTGTCAAGGCTCCACCTGAGTTACCTGTGCTTTTTCCCTAGGTCTCAGCTGCAAGGTTGCTTTCACTTGTGGGTCTTTCCTGATCTCAAAGTTCATGGGCCCCACTCTCGCCCCTTTGTGTCCCCTCTTAATATAATCTGTCATAAACTGTATTGTCTTTGTAGATCTCAAACTTAATCATAATTTAATAATTCTAGACTAGACTGTAAGCTCCAAAAGTAGGGAGACCCCATTTGACTTCTTCATCCTATATTCCCAGCACTTAGCATTAGTACTTGATGCAAAATAGAGATGGCATTTTCCCTAATTTTCAGAAAAGGTATGACATTCCCAGTGGTAGCTCTGGTTTCAATAAGCCAAGTGGCCCAAGAAACCAAAGTTTATCCATAGAGGAGATGGGAGCAAGAGGTGTCTTTCCATGGGCTTAGGAAGAACAACAGTAGCCATGTGGATAGCATCTGTGTATATGGCCTGTGTCTCAGGCTGCCCAGAGCAACAACTGACCCCTCTATTTATCACATGTATTGAGTGTGATCTTCATTCATTTAGAGAAATCTATGCATTCAGGCCCAAAAGTTATCTACTGTGGGAAAGAGCTGGCCTTCACGTCCCCAGTACAATACAGATAGCCTGGATGTGTCCTTGGACCAAGCTGTTGTTATGGTAACAGGCCCAGGCTGAGCAACCATGGCTCATGATCAAAGTTCCGTGTCCTTAGTTCACATCTTCATTCTTATGTAAACATAAAGTTAGTAAAGTATGTGCACCTTGAGGACTCCGTTACCTCTGGTGCCTGACTATAGTGCATCCGGGTAGGGGTCAGAGTGACGTATATATACTCCTGAGGGACTTTAATAAAGCATGATCATCATTGCACATCTAGTCTTGAGACTCGTCTTGTCCTTTGTGTGTGTGTTTGTGTGTATGTAATTCTCAGCCGCAGCTCCCTCGCCGATCCTACTTTCACTTCGTGCTGGTGCAGGCACCGGCAATCTACCGATCCTTTCAAGAACATGTCTAAAATTTAACCAAAATAAGCCATTTGCTTTATCCAGCACTATATTACCTGCACATTTGAACCAAATAGATAATCTGGTAACCCCAAAAAAGAAAGTCTTATAATCTTACAGCACTTACCTGGGGAGTCCAGACATCAAAAAGGGACTACTCTGAGTATCCAAACACATCTCCCCCTCCTCACCTCTCTAAGGTGGCTCTAAGTTCCTGTTCTCCTGCCAGCTGATTGCCCTTCCATGATTGTTTAAACTTAACCCCTTCCTTCTGTTCAAAGATCACTGCATTGTATTTGGGTCTCCACAATAACAAGGCATCATGCTCTACCTCAAACTTGTTAGGATACTTCTATTCTTTTATTTACCTTCCTTGGGCCTAAATTTTGTCTTCCATCAGAGAGACTTAATATCCCTCATCCTACCTTTCCCACAGGAATGAAATTAGATCATCAATAAGACAAAGCCTCCTCACCCGCAGATGAAGAACCACTTTATGTTTCCTTAAAGGAGTATCTTCTTTTATACAACTGTGTTCCTTATAAGTTTCTTATGAACAAGATCCAGATTTAAAAGTCCTAGGGATGCTCACCACTTAAACAAATATCATGGGGGGAAACTGTGTTAAACGAAGACAAGTCTAACAGATGATCACCCTCAATTCATCTGAGCTTCCACACTGGGCTGACTTAGATGGTGACCATGAAGATGACAATAAGCATTCTGATGCAGGTGTAACTCATTCAACAGTTTATGGGTTTCCAAGCCACTTTCACACACCTCTCATCTGAGGCTTTTAGTGGTCAGGTATTATTATCCCCAATTACAGATGAAGAAGCTGAGGGACAGTGAGGTTAATGATTTGTCCAAGGTTACGCAGATAATGGACCTGTGCTGAAGGCTCAGACAGTCTCAAAGCTCTTACCCTTGACCTCTACAAAACAGCTCAAGGACCAAAAAAACTAGGAATCATCTGTGGTTTGCAGAAATGCAAATAATTTTCTCTAAGCATTCGTGGCCTCAAAACCCTGAAATTCTAAAGCCAAAGTGTCCAACTCATAAAATTCTAAATGAATAGAAGAGACTGCTGACACTGTCAGAGCAAAAAAACCAGTAAATGCAGTATCACCATGATAAAAAAGTGCTTAAATACTAATTGTACCAACTGAAACACCATCATCAAATTTTGCATTAATAGCTACAATTAAATAGTAGACTTATTATCTACATTACACTTAGCTACATCCTGCCAGAATCTTTGTATTTTTGCACTAAACATGAAAAAAGACCTTAATTCAACTTTAAGAAAATAGAAAGCAGAAGAATAAAATGATGTCACCTGTACACTTGGTGGGGGAAGAGGCCTTGTGTGACCCTGGAGAACATAGCCACAGCCTTCAGTTTTCAAACTTCAGTTTCAAGCATATTTTAGGCAGAGGTAAATTTCCTAATAATGAGATTCTAGATAAAACTCCTATGTAAGTTTAACTGCTCCCCTTCCCCCACCACCATCACATAACATATCAAAAAAAAATTATGTGGGAAGGCAGGCAGTGTCAACAGTTCAGTGCCAGGAAGAAAATGTCCTAGTGTGAGCTGATCCAAGAGCCCCTAGAGTCTGAAAGATGCCTATAACATTTCTTTATTGATTGGACAGGGTCACCTTTCTGTTTGTACAAAATCAGCCTTGAATGGATGTTCCCTTCTGCCTTTGATTCCTCCTCCTTCTCCCTTTTCTGATCTTCTATTTTTCCCTAGTGTTCTAGTACAATCTTGGTTCTGCATCCCTTCATCTGGATCTTTCCTACCAGGAATCATGAAAAGTGGTAGAAATAAAGAATTACAAAGGACAAAATATATACCTATATGCCTTCTGAATATACCTAAAGGCAGTGTACACCTAAAGCCATCTTTTAAATATATTTTCATCACCTGGTTAATATTTTCCATTCCTACTCTCCTCCCATAATGGTCTCTCCCAGAGAAACAAATGTTTAAAGGAGATATATCTTATTGTGTTCTAGTCATAAACCATAGCTGGGTTATTTTTCAGCTGATGGCTATTACTTGTAAACTCCTCATCAATGTCAATTTTATGTTTAGTTACTAATTTTGATAGCTGGTATAAAGAGCCAGGTCTGATCAGAGCCGTGATGAAGTCTGTGGTTGAATTACTTTGTAATTTCTCTGTTATGAACTTTCCATACAATGCAAACTCATAGAAGAACCGGACATCTTCCAAACTAGGACTTTGCAGAGTTACATAGCATATAAAAAAACTTCCACTTTTTTAATCCTTTAATATTCATTTGCCCAATTACAATTCAAAGGATTCTGCAAACATCCCCAAATATGGTACATATCTTCCAAAATCTAAAATTTCTTGAAATTCTCCTGCTTTAGTGGGAAGAGAGAAAGAAAGTAAATGAACAAACTGAAATAATCATAAATATTTTTAAGGTGTAAGAAAGAAAGAAACAGATGGCTTAGCAGAAAATTCAAGGGGTAGGATACAATCACTTTAGAAAAGAGAACTTCTCTAAACGAGTGGAAAGTAAGTGGAGCCCTGAAAAGTGAGAAGTTCTCATCTATGCAGAACTAGGAGCACAATGAGGAGTGAGTTTGGCATATGCATGGCATCAAAAGGAAACCAGTGTACTGGAGTGTTCTCAGAGAAAGGAAGCTGGGGCTGGATTATGCAAAGCAGTGAAGGTCATAGTAAAGAACATTTATCTTATTCTGAGGGGAACCAGAAGCTGCTAGAAGTTTGAACAGAGAATGACATGAAGGAGAGGGCATGGGAGCAATCAAGGAAAATTCCCAGCCTCTGGCTTGGCGGATGGTGGTATCATGCACTGAGATAATGAAAATTGTCCCGTTTCTTCCCTTCTAGTAAAAGACCCATGTACAGTAATGTGCTTGTACCTGTGGGGCCCTACAGGATTATTTCCTTTTTTTTCTAATAAACTAGCTGAAAAGAGGGGTTTTGTGCCCATTGGCATTGTTAGAGAGCCAAGAAAATACATGAGTTGGTCCCATAGTCCAAAGAAGGCAAAGAACTGTCTCATCCTCTGAACACCTGGGTCTCTCATTCCAGCTAGTATGTCAAATGCAGCAGCCAACACCAACTGAAGTTCAATGATGTTCAAGAGAACTTAAAACCACACAACATTAAATCACATTTTTCCAGAGTGTTAGGCCTTGGGCACCAAACCTTGGACTTGAGTTGCATTATTTGGTGAATTAAACTGAATGCATGCACTATCCTCTGGCATCAAGTTCTTCAAAGAAAACCCAAAGCAGGGACATCTGTCCAGTGGGGAGAGGAAACTGACTCTCTTGGGAAAGGGCACAAAGAGATGAACATAATGTCTGCCCCCTGGCAAACTGGCTTCTCCTCTAAAATGTATTGTCAAAGTCTCTTCCAGCCAGTTAAGCTCAAAGTCATTAACTTAAGGACAATGGTTCAGAGACAGACTTTCCTCTGCAGAGCAAGTGCCACCTGAAAGTCATCAGTCTATGAAAGACTGTGAGGCTGCCATCTAAAGAACTAAAATAGCTTGGGGACAGATGCCATTTATACTGTGTTCCACAGTATGCAGACTCCCTCTTATTCTCCATGTAGCTCTATGAAAACTCAAACAACCCTGAGTCTTTGGCTATATGTTCTTCTCCAACTTGCATACCCAGGATGCTCATGCCAAGGAAAATCTGGTTATGAAAACTATTAAGGGAAACTCTGAAAGGACAAAGAGATTGCAAAAGAATAATCCATACCTAAAAGAGAACTAAAAATGGATGAAAGAATTGATTACATTTCCAGCATTGATCAAAATGCCAGCATCTCTTACTAATTAAAGAATACCATTGAGGCACAACTGGGCAAAATGGAAAACACTTCAGTAAGAGGCACATGAAAGGAAGAACAGGCTTTGCACTCTTTTATGGAAGAAATGTATTTTAGAGTATTAAATATAAGACAGTTCTACAATGTATTCAAAATGCAAGTAAAAACAGCAGAGATGTTAAAATTAAAAACTAAAACTTAGACTTAGGAGGATGAATATATTTTCTTATTAAACCCTGGGATCTATAATATGAATCATGTATTTCCTAAAGATTAACTAAGTCAACATTATCACAATCAAAATATTGATTCTGAATATACCTAAGTATTTAATGTTGATTAGAAATTGCAAAAAAAAAAAAAAAAAAAAAGATTTGATTTATGGATTAGCATCTTCCCACTTCTGTAAATATTGATATATATAAGAGTGTCAGGAAGGAATGTTAAGTAATTCACTAATAATTTTTCAAAGTCTTAGAGAAGTAGCATTTTTGACTGACCTCCCAGGGGAATTAAAATATCATAAAAACAGATTCAAAATCTATAATCAATTTATATCCCCAACTCCCAAAAATACCTTTGTTAGGACTGGGGATGTACCTCAGTGGTAGATCACTTGCCTAGCATGCATGAGGCCCTGAGTTCAATCCCTACTCTCCCACCCAAAAAGTCCTTTGTTTAAAAAAATAGCAGTTTTTCTTAATTCTTTTTTTCCTCAGGCTAGGGATTGTCCCAGTTCCTTCCTTTTTCTCTGCCTTTCCTTCTTCTCATATTCCACTGGCCATGGAGGAATTGTGAAAAACTAGATTTCAGCCATCAAGTCATCTCCAATAAAAAGAAACTCACAAATTAGGTCAATTGAACTTGTCTGCACTCCTCATGTTGTTCTTGGAGGTAGGAACCTTCCCTCTCTGCCTTTCTTTTTCTACCTGCATGCCCACAGGATTCTATCTTTATTGATGAGACTCAACAAGTCTGCAGAATGTGTCTGGGAGCATGGCTTGATCATGATGGACTCTTTCTAGCATACCGTGTGGTCTTGCTATCTTCCTGGTCAAGTCTTTATTTCAGAAAAGTTTCCACTTTTGTCTATAAATCTTTCATAGGTCATATTCTATCCTCCATAAACATTAATCACACATATATTATATGTCCCTATCTGTCATTCTTCTATTACCTTTTCTTCTTTTTTTATAGTGGCAAAATACACATGACATTAATTTACCATCTTAACCATTTATTTCAGTGGTATTATATACATCATAAAGTTAGGCAAACATCACCACCATTCATTTCTGTAATTCTTTTCATCTTGTACTAAAACAACTCTCTACCTACTAATCAATAATTCCCCACTTTCCCTGTTTCCCAGTTGCTTCATAGCACTTGAAAACCACCACTATACGTTCTGTGTCTATAATTTTAACCACTCTATATCAGGTAAGTACAATAGTAGAATATTTGCCCCTTTTGTCTTACTTCTTTAGCTTATAATATTCTACAGATTTGTCAAATTTCATTGATAGAGACTATAAGATAGACTCCTATAGGGATGTAGGTAGAAAAAGAATGGCAGGAAGGGAAAGTTCCTGCCTCCAAGAACAATGTAAGGAGTGCAGACAAGTTCAACTGACCTAATTTTTGAGTTTCTGTTTATTGAAAATGCCCTGATGGTTGAATCTAGATTTTCACACCTACTTCATGGCCCATACATCCTGAAGTTTTATCCAGGTTGCAGCATGTATCAGAATTTCCTTCCCTTTTATGACTGAATAATATTTCATTATATGTGCATGCCACATTGATAGACACTTGGATTGCTTCTATTTTTTAGTTGTAGGTGACAGAATATCTTTATTTTACTTTTATGTGGTGCTGAGGATCGAACCCAGTGCCTTATGCGCGCTAGGCGAGCACGCTACCACTGCGCCATAATCTCAGCCCCGGATTGCTTCTATTTTAGTTACTATAAATAAAGCTGCTGTGAATGTATACAGAAATCTCTTCAAGACTTAATTCTTTTAGTTTTATATCCAGAATCGGAATTGCTGGATCATATGATAATTCTATTTTCATGTTTTTTGAACTGCCATATTATTTTCCCACAGCAGCAATACCATTTTACATTTCCTCTAATAGTCTACACATGTACTAATTTTTCCACATCCTCACCAATCCTCATTTTCTGAGGGCTTTTTTTTTTTGTCTTAGTTG
The DNA here is from genome assembly GCA_004024805.1 of Geosciurus inauris. Taxonomy (NCBI): domain Eukaryota; kingdom Metazoa; phylum Chordata; class Mammalia; order Rodentia; family Sciuridae; genus Geosciurus; species Geosciurus inauris. Next base: position 55,372 of record PVHX01011080.1, on the reverse strand, counting down.
CTATCCTAATGGGCATGAAGTGGTAACTTGCTGTAGTGTTGATTTGTACTCCCCTAATGATTAGTGATGTTAGACATCTTTTCATGTGCTTATTAGCCATTTGTATATATTCTTTGGAGAAATGTCTATTCAAGTCCTTTGCCCATTTTCTCAATTGAGTTGTTATATTTTTTGTTGTTGAGTTTTAGAGTTCCCTATATATTGAGAATAATATAAGCTTTATCAGACATATGATTTGAAAATATTTTTCCCATTTTTTTCTCTATTGATAATGCCTTTTGATGTATAAAATTTTAAACTTTCATGATGTCTATTTATTTATTTTTTTCTTTGCTTTTGTTACCTGTGTCTTTGGTGTCTTATTCAAGAAATCATTGCCAATCTAATGTTATGAATTTTTTACCCTGTGTTTTTGATAATTATTTTCAGGAACAATGCAAGTACAGCTACTTTCACCACTTCTATTCAGTGTAGTACTAGAAATCCTAGCCAGAGCAATTAGGCAAGAAAAGAGAAATGAAAAGGAAAAAAAAAGGTGTGTGTGGGGCGGGGGAAAGACATCCAAATTGGAAAGGAAGAAGTAAAACTATCTGTTTGTACATCATATGATCTTATATGATGATGAAAAATTCTAAGGATTCCACAAGTTTCTATGAACAGTTCTCCCAGAATTTTTCCTTTTCTTTAAATTCTCTCCCTCTCAACTCTATGCATTCTCAAGTCTTTAAACTACACACTTCATTCTTTATTTCTCAAATGTTTCTTCTCTATTCTGATTCTCTCTTCTGAAATTATACTCGATTTCCAAAGTCTGTTTGATATCTTCACCTGCATAGACCAGAGGCATCTCACTCCATATGCTTCTTCCTAGCTTCTGGTGGTTGCTGATAAAACTTGGTGTTCCTGAGCTTGTAGCTGCATCACTCCAATCTCTGCCTCTGTCATAACATAACCTTCTCTCAATATTAATCTCCCTCTTCCTTCTCTTATAAATATACCTTTCACTGGATATAGCACTACCCTAATCCAGCATGACCGCATCTCAATTTGATTATATCTGCAAACACTCTATTTCCAAATAAGGTTACATTCACAGATAAGGAGGGTTAGAATTTGAATGTATCTTTTAGGAGAACAGAATTAATCCACTACACTATGACAAAATTTTGGAAATGTTGGTTAAAGCCAAACCAGACAGGTTTCATTACTATAGAACTTCTCAGAGCCTATAATAAACTAGTTTGAATTGTACTTTGAATCTCCATTAGGAGTTATCATATGGAGTTTTTCTCAAACTTATATGGCCACAAAATACTCTCTGCGTGGAGCCTTTCAAAAGATTTCCAACAACAGACTTTGTATGTTCTGCACCAGTGCTTCTGATTTTCATGTGTGTATGAATCATCTAGGGATGGTATAAAAATTACAATTCTCATTCAGTAAGTCTGGAATGGAGTTCTGAGATTCTTCATTTTTTATTTAAATTAAGATTAATTTTAAAAGTTACATGTAACTTAACTTTTTAACAAGTGCATACAAACTGCCTATTTATGGACCATGTTTCAAGGAAGTCTGTGTTTCTCACAAGCTTCCTGGAGCTACTGATGCTGATGGTCTCAAATGCACTGAGAAATAATCCCCTAAGACAAAAAAAAATCTTTATTTCTACTAATTATTGTTCTTTTTCTAAATGTTCTACCTTGGATAATGACATCATCATTATCCATCCAGTAACTCATCTGGAAACTTTGGCCTCAAATTCCTTTTCCCTTACTTTCCCTCTCTCCTCCCCTCCAGTACAACTTATGGCTAAGTCATATTTGTCTGCTGAATTCAGCACAGCATCTCCATTCCCATTATCTTAGCTAAGGATATTAGTGTCTTTCTGAAATCTCTCAGTAGCCTCCTAATTCATCTTCTTTCCTTGCAATTTTGTCCCTCGCAACTGTCACCAGAGGCAGACTTAACTCAGGTTAACAACTCATGTGAAAATTTACATTGGCATGCCACTGCCTACCAACTAAAATCCCAACTTCTCAGCACTGAGACAGTCCAACTTCAGTATATTTTTTTAGCCTTGCACCCACTACCAATCCATGATACAACATATGCTGTGGTCACATGAGGCTCCCCACTCTACCTTGAAAACACCATACACTGTTCTCACCTCTGAAGTTTGTCTAAATTCCACTCTGACCATCAATGTTTTTCCTCTACTTTCCCTGCATGGTAGAAATTGTTCCCCAATTAGAATTTATTTCTATCTTATCTATGTTCCCATAACATTTTGTTCATAACTTTGTGTATATACTTTTAATACTGTCCCAGCTGGGCGCAGTGGCTCACGCTTGTAATCCTAGCACTTTGGGAGGCTGAGACAAGAGAAACAAGAGTTCAAAGCCAGCCTCAGCAATGGTGAGGTGCTAAGCAACTCAGTGAGACCCTGTCTCTACATAAAAACACAAAATAGGGCTGAGGATGAGGCTCAGTGATTGAGTACCCCTGAGTTCAATCCCTGGTACCAAAAAAAAAAAAAAAAAAAACCTTTTTATACTGTCCTATACTTTTTATATACCTATACTAATACTGTCCTATTTATACACCTCTTTTTTATGGATCTCCTGAAGAGCAGCAATTATTCACAACACATAATATGTATTTATTTATCAAAAAAAATATTCTAAACACATTTTTATGCATGAGTAGACAAATAAATGTATTGGACATGAGAGAGGCAAATGTGTCTGAATTCTTCCCAAAGTATAAAGAACAACATGAATAAAAACACAGACCACTAGAAGACAATCTCAGGCCAACCAAATCAGAATTTTGAGGATGAAGAATCCCAGAATCTAATTTTTAGCAAAAATTTCAGACAATTTTTAGCAGGCTAAAGTGTTAGAACCACTGCCTAAAATTTAAAAGTAAATAGCTCTTTGGTACCTACTTGTGTTACTAATGGTTTTTAAATATTTGAGATGGAAATTCTCCTTATCAAAGTTGATGTGTTAGCTCTTTATTGCTGTGACCAAAAGAGCTAACAACAAAAACTTAGAAGAGAAAACATTTATTTTGGTCTCACAGTTTCAGAGGTCCAGTCCATGTTTGGCCAACTTCATTGTTCTGGGCCTGAGGTGAGGCAGAATATCATGGCAGAATGCTGTGGCAGAGGAAAGCTGCTCAGCTCGTGGAAACTGGGAAGCAAAGAGAGAAAAGGAGGAACCAGAGACAAGATATGGTCCCCAAAGGCATTCCCTCAATGGCCTATTTCCTTCAGGCACACCCCACCTGTCTATGGTTACCAAGTAGTTCGTTCAAATTATTTATCCATCAAATGGAATAGTTCACTGATGAGGTTACAGCTCTCATAATCCAATGTTATACCTGTGAACTTTGCTACATTGCCTAACACATGAGCTCTTCGGTAGACATTTTTAGATCTAAACCGTAACAGTTGAAAACCCTATAAAGCAATGAAAAAAATTAACAAAGCATATTTGTCATCCATAAAGAACAAAAATAATATAAAGAAGGTTTGGTAAGTCTTCTGAGCAAAAAACTTGCTATTCAGCCTGTGATGATTCTTTTTAACATTTTCTGGCCAATGACAGTTTAAAGTATGCACATGCTAATTATCTCAGTAAAGCTAGGCTATTCTAATTGTCACATTTATCTGAGGTAGAATTTTTTTACATTCTATTTTTTTTTCTATGCAGTACTTAAAACCAACTGACTCCAAAGTCACAGTTGAAATCACCTGCTTTTTGCTACTGAGATCCATGCAAAACTGTAGGCTATGTAAGACCTAAATGAAAGTTAAATTTGTCACATTCTTTACCATGCTGCACACTTTCAGAGTTTCATAAAAAAATTTTTTAAAAATCCACATAATTAGTTTAGCTTTACGAGAAAAAAAAAATTTGAATGACAAGGTCAGGCTCCTGACCTTTCAGTAAATTAGAGAAGATTGCCATAAATTGCACAATATAATGAAACACCAATTTGCATATTTGCTGCTATATTAAAAGGGATCAGTTTTAGCTCGCAAAGCAGAACAAACAAAAACATGCATTTTAATAACTCAAATTACTCCCAGGAAGTGACCCTCAGCAGAAAGCCTGATTATCACTACTTAATTAGAAGCCTTGGAAATCTAAATCCTCCTTTAAATCCTATTCTGGGTACAGTGAAAGATGAAGCCATGAGTTTTGTCTAAGATTCAATATTTACTCTTTACTAATATGTTTGCTGGAGAGACTTCCCAAGCATTATAAAGACATGCGAGAAAAAATTTAATATTCAAAGAAAGAGTGCACAAAACCTGTGTTGGCTTGCAGGTGCAAAGCAATTAACAAGCTGGCATTTACAGTACTTTTAATTAATTAATTAAAAATGCAAAGCTGACTTTCATTTCTTTAAATGTTTGAACATTTTATCCATCAATAATAAAGCACTACATGCTGCTGGGTGACAACATCTGGCAAATGAAAGAAGTTAGTCCAGCGTGGAAGTTAGTGAAGAGGGATTTGGAATGTGCGATTGCATCACCTCCTCTTGGCCCCTTCTCCCCCACCGGTATATTACTAAACTTAGTGTCAAATGAGAGGGGAAATGGTCTGTTGCCTATTCTGGATCATAAACTCTAAGTGACAATATTTGATGTGACATGTTAACCTTGAATGGGAATGAAAACAACAAGGCTTATTACAATTATGTTCACCATTAAGGACTCGCTGTTCTGTTTCCTTAGGGGAGCAGAGTTGTTTGGAATTGAAGCTATGTACCTCCATCTTGCTTATAAAGGTTAAAAACATAATTAGCAGAGGGAATTTCAATAATTTGCAAAAGAAGTGGGTGATGGCTTTTAATGTAATGCTGCTGTGACTAATTTTACAGCTGGACGCTGCTCAAACAATGACTTCACTATTCCCCGCAAACACATTTTTGGTCAGTACATATTTTAAAACAACACCATTAATGTACTTAATTAAAACATAAATACTACAGTGCTACCTCGGTAGGCATTCACTCAGCTGGAACTAACTGTATTTGCTTAATCTACAATTTTAAATGTATTAGCAAAAATAAATGTTGGTGAATGTAAGAGCCTGATTACATATCTTGGGTAAATTGGTGATAATGAGTCAAGAGACTTTGTGTTCATTCACATATATTAGAATAAGAATCATTATGAAATTAAAGCTAAGATTAATCCTGCTAATGACACCACAGAGCATCTGGGAATAAGATAACCCAGATGTCAGATTCACTGTGCTACTGTGCTGCTATTTGATAGAGTAACCCTTGAAGTGTTCTTCTAAGGCAGATAGCTGCTACCCCCCCCCCCAGTCCCAGCACTTGAAATGCAAATGAGTGACAAGATAGTCTAATAATGAGAGCAGATTCTAGCAGTAAAGAAAATGAATAAATTAAAAAAAAAAAAAACCACTCTGCACCACTGATAAGAACAAGCAGCAGGCACCCTGATGTCCTCAATTAGGGTGGATGACATCTGCTGAGCATTTCTCTCTAATAAAGCCCTCACTCGGTATTCCAAAGCACACGATTCTAACACTGTTAACATTTTAATGTCCTGGGTGTGCGTGGTAACATTAATTACAAGATGATTTGGATGACTTCTGAATCTCTTTTATGTCTTAGGCAGAAGAGAACACAGCATTGCAGCTTTGATATCATAAATAAAATGGGGACGCCTGCCAAGCATGAAAGGTATCCTGAAGTCACTCGCATCTGCTAGGTTATCCTGAACCTCTGTAGCCAGGCAGAGAGAATCCTCTGGGCATTTCCAGAGGGTCAGCAGCTATGCATTTTAGGGGGAAGCTATGTGGCTCTCAAGGAGCTTTTTCCCTTATGCTAAAGGTGAGAATTTTGTTGCTGTTTTTAATTCCTAATGAGCTTAAAGTCCAATTAATATTTTTCTAAGCACAGTTTGCCTTCCTAATAGTTATTTTCATGAGCCTTGGCAAATGTCACCAGGGCTTTCTTGTTTGTTGGCTGGAAGACAAGGGCAGTTCCTCCTCTTAGTCAACAGACTGACACAGAGTCTTGGCACTCTGAGAAACTCCACATGGAGAGTGGGGCGTGGGCGGGGACGGGGGGGGGACATAAGACAAAAGAAATTTGTTGGGTCTCCTAGAATATAACTAACAATCTATAACCATCACCCACCAAAAAAAAATGGTATTATGAAACTGGGGCACAGAGAAATTATATGACATGCTGGTGAGTTATTAAGCATCTAATAAACCAAGGCAAGATTTGAGCCTCTGTCTTACTGAGCTCAAAAATCCATGATCCCACCCTTCTTCTCCATAACACCTGTGGCAGGCATGAGGGCTGCTCACAGGTGATCTGGGGCTCATATTTTGGGGCATATGATAAGGTTTGGTTTCCTTGCCCTCCCTTAAGTGAGCATAGTCATGAAAACTTGTTTGACCAATAAAATACAAACTGAAGCTTTAAAAGAAACTGTGGTTCCCTCATCCCCTACATGGAATAATGAGTATCATTCGCATTCTGGACCTGAGGATGACTTAGAGCACAGCCCACAGTCCTAATAATGGATCTAGAGAGTGAGAAAGAAAGAAACCTTTATTTACGCCTTCTGAGATTCTGAGGAGGTTGGTTAGTGCCGCATAACCTAGCCCATCCTGACGAATACAACACTATACAATGCCAACAGCCAAGTACAAACATGTAAAACCCCCAACTGACCTCAGGAATGGATGAAGAAGGATGGGAAAAATAAAATCCAGGGAAGATGTGACTCAAAAGGTGGTCCAAGACTCTTAGACTCAGAAGAGAATATTGCAATTTAATTAACCCTAGTGGGCACCACTGACATCATAACATGTGTGAATGGCTCCCCCTTGAGTCTTCCAGTGCCACTGCAAGATCATATGCAGTGGCCTTGTCATTTCTAGCCCCGCTGGTCTGAGAATCTGGTTCCCTGCTTATTTTACAGATTAAGCCAGATTTGCAGGCTGGGCTTGTTACAGAATTCATAGCATCAGTCAATGAGCACACACACAACCAGCCCACAAAGACCTCAGAACATCAAGAACATTTCATCAGCAAACTTATTAGGACACTTGGCCATGAGTCAAAATTAATTCTAGATATGACAGATTATTGTTGCTAGATCCATGTGAAACGATGTTATATAGTCATAAAAAAAAAGATGTCTTAAACAAATGTGAAAAGATCAAGACAAAAGGCCCTTCTGGCTTTTCATAATTAACTGACTGTGGTACTGATTTACTGCACCAAAGAAAAAGGAATGTTCAGAAGAAAAGAGTAAATGAGACACAGCAATGAGGAAATATACAGTAAACTTTAGAGTCCATTTCCCTTTCTTTCTTGCATCTCTTTCCTAGCTGTGTTTGGACTCAGTGAAAAATTCTAATTCTCTAATGCCAACTCTCTCTATTCACAGGAACATAGTTTGATAGAATCACAGCTGAACATCAGGATCAAAGTCCCCAGCACTGATCAAAAGTCCCCTAGAATATCCCCCAAGTGTGTAGAATAAGTGATCCGGACAAGCACCTACAGAATGAAAACAGTTAATAAAAACTTCCTTGGACAAGTCCAGAAGGGCTCTCAAGCAGACCAACTACACATAGCTACAGCAGCACCCCTCCTCACTCCCCCAGGGACATTTCTCAATGACTGGGCTTAGCCAGGGAGCATTAGAGAGGATGCTTAGTGAGCACATCAGCCTACTAGTTGGCAGCCCATTTCTGCCTACAAGAATGCTGATTCATAAGAGTGGGAACATCTAAGAAAGTTCAAACACTGATGAGGAGAGGGCAACCGCTCCAAAAGAAGGAATGAAAAACAGCCTTACTGTTTCCACAGATGCAGAGTTAAGATACAATTAGATCCTTGGTCACTTCCAACCCAATAACTCCCCAATAAAGGGATCAGATCACAAAGTTTATGTCCGGAAAATGTCGTACCTGATGCAAGCAACTTGAGATTTCATTCCACTATGATTTCTCATGGCATCCTCCAAGACACAACTCAAGTGTGTGCATGAAGCCCTCTTGGCCCTACTTACCCAGAGGTGGGCTGCCCTCTCTTACAATTACTGAATTCACTATAGTGTGGTATCTTCACAAGTCGGCCTCCTCTGCTGGATACATGGGCCCTTGGGGATACAGATAGTGTTGGCTTCCCCAGCGCCTGGTAGGGTGGCAAGCACAAGGGAAGTTTTATATCCTTCTTACTGAAAGTGACTTGAATATCAATAGTGGGAGGTAGAGCCCAGAGGCTGTGCCATCTTGGAAGATAAATATTGCCCTGTGTTTTCTTTTCAAGAGCTTAAGAACTCGTTCAACTCTCTCTTCTGACAAACATATAATACTTTATCTCTCCCTTTCCTGAGGCTTCAGCATCACCTTTATACCTTCCCAGTTCCTTTTTTAGTTTCTTAATAAGGTGTCCTTAGATAAGACTCACCAATTAGCATTATTTTGTGCCCGGCTGTGACAAGATAACTGAAAAATCAATGAAAACAAAGGCTGAATGGCCTGAGTTCTCATGACTGAGTAGGCTCCTAGGTGTCTTTTACACAGAGTAATTTATGGAAACATCCTTTAAATACAGACATTTCCATCTGTTTCACCTTCGCTCTTGAGGGAAAAATGAAATAGAAAGATATTCAGTCGGTTTTCAGCCTAATATTTTTAACCTCTTCCTCTCAATATTTGGAACTCTCAGTTCCACATCTTTGAAAAATATCTCAAGGGCAGGAGATGAAAACAACAACTAATGTTTTGTTTGTCAACCTGGTGCTGGAGTCTGTGCCCAGGATTTCAAAGACTCATGGCACTTAGCCTGGTGAGGAAGAAGACACAAAAGTGATTTAAGAAATAAATGCTAAGTTGAGATACAGTCACCACTGGGGCAGAAGGATGTGGGGGACCAAGTGAGGGGTACTTACACTTAGTTATAAAGGAAGGTGGGAGAAGGAAGACCAGGCCAACAATGGAGGGAAAGTAAAGGCAAGAGAGCAAAGGGGTACTTTGAGAGATCTAACAAAGGAACAGTGAGAACAGCAGATGTGGTGGGAAACAAACGTGAAAGGGTGCAAGGGAGCCATGCCCTGTGGATACTGGGTATCATGCTGAACAGTTTGATTTTACTGATAATGGGGAGCCCCTGATGTTTAGGAAAATGGGTGACATAATTTCACCTAGGTTTTGAAAGAATATTTTTCAAGGATATTGAAAAGAGAGGAACTACTACAGGGATCATTTGGAGTGTTTTGCAAAAGGCCTAAGTCAATAAATCCATGAAATTTTATTGATTGATTGATTGATTGTCTGGTACTGGGGATTGAACTCAGGGGCACTTGACCACTGAGCCACATCCCCAGTCCTATTTTGTGTTTTATGTAGAGACAGGGTCTCACTGAGTTGCTTAACACCTCGCCATTACTGAAGCTGGCTTTGAACTCCCGGTTCTCCTGTCTCAGCCTCCCAAAGCACTGGGATTACAGGTGTGCGCCACTGTGCCTGGCTTATTTATTGATTTTTTCTATTCAGAAGGAGAACAAATGGATTTTTCTAGGTAATAATTTCACTCAAAGTGAAAGTGCTATGTTGGATCAAATATGATTGGAAATTTTGAAATTTGAAAGAGAATTTTAGCCCTTTAGCTTAAAAAAATTTTGTAAATACTGGGCTTCTTTTTCTAGAACATGCTCAGTGCTGACAGCAGATAGGGCCCCACAGTCAAGCCAGGGAGAGAGGAGAGAGGCTAAAAAGTGTGTGTGTGTGTGTGTGTGTGTGTGTGTGTGTATCAGAATGCAGTGTATGTGCCATCACTGAGGTTTGTACATAAAATGTATTTGAGAAAAGGAAGGACAAGGAGACTCAGATAATTTCACAAAGGCAAATTGAGATGGGTTGTGAAGTATGAATAGGAGTTCAATAGCCAAAGTGAAAAGAAAAACACTCGATTTGAAAAAAAAAAAAGGCTAAAATTATGGCAATAAAGTTCAAAGAGATGAAGACTATCTTCCCAACATCATCCTGAGAATAATCACAACATCAATATTTCCTTTAATTAGTTTTCATGAACCTGATATTCATGAAAGTATATTTCACCTCTTTAAGAAGTTATCTCTTATTTTCACTGCTTGGAATTGGAAATTCAATATTTTAACTTCTCATTCAACTGAAATTTATTTTATTTCTAGTTCAAGGAATGGGCCAATTAGTTCTATTTTTTTAGGAGTCATTGATGAGTTCATGTCAGTCCTACTCCCTGAAAATTGTAGAATGTTAACCTTTGTGTCTATATTAATTTTCTCACCCCAGCTTCAGGATCATTTGGACCAATATAGGCTTACTCCATCCACCCTAGCCATCTAGAAACTTATTTAACGAAATATAAACATCTCTCCACACCAAGCATGGCACCCACAACTCTGCAACTCCAGGTTAGTCACTAGATATTGCTTGTTATAAGTCTAATGGTGTATAAGGACATGTTAATCTGTATATTAGCTTGTGTTCCTGAAATGACATATCATGTAGAGAATTCAATCCAAGAGTTCTAGAGAAAAGTGGCCCCAAAGGACCATATTAAACGTGGCATCACAAACCTGAGCCATTAATTATTTGACCTGCTCCCCTTATGCCCAGGGTTATTTCCTGATATTTCTCTAACTCTTCTTGGCAAACAGCCTGTGTAGTAACTCTTATTTAACCACAGTTGGTTCTTTACTGTCTCTCTTCTTTCCTTCTTTGGGTAAGAGAGCTCCTTTAATAAAAGTGAATGTCTCAGAGGAAACCTCAATCCTTCTGCCTCCCTCCGCTGCTGCACTTAATGCTGTGTGTTTAACACCACCTTGGGGATTATACTTAAATCCTGGGAAATCTTTATGAAGCAACACACTGGCAACAGGAAGCGCTCCCTCCCCTGAGATCTCAGGGACAAGAGAAGAGCCAGAGTGTTGGGCTGCCTGACACAGGTGGACATCGAGCTGAGAAGCTAGCACGGAATGGTGTGGAGATGGCCCACACCCGACACCCAGCACCCAACTTAGGGCTGCCCCTCCAACCACCAGATTTCCACAAAGAAATGAACAGACATGGTCTCAGGGAAATACAGCTGGACTTCTTAGCCATTTATTTTCTTTGCGGCCTGCAGTCAAGATCTGATTGATGCCAATTCAGAGAAGGAATTTTGGTGATTGTTTCCAGTCCTTTCTGTACATGAAATTCATCACTACCACCAGTCATTCAGTCCAGGATTTAATAAATTTTACTGGGGGCTTCATCATTGTCTCTAGTCAGACTTTTGTCTTGCTAAAGCTAAAACCTAGTCCAGTTTTGCTCCCCCTCATGGCAAAAGCAAACAGGTGAAGCTTAGCTGCGGTTTAGGAAAGAATTTTGCACACACTGTTTTCTTTATATAAAATGTGTATGTATTTAAGAAAGCATTAACCCAGAAGCAACCCCAGAAAACATTGTTTAGTGTTAATCACTACTTAGATCAAACCTCAAAGAATCAAAGCACATTCTTTATTCCACAAAAATTTGTTTGGCATTGACTCTGCACCCAAATAGTTCTGGACCTGGTGTTATTATCATTGTATGTTAGATGATCAAGTTCTTGATAAGGCTTTTTCAAAAATACGGTATTAAATGTTATTGCAAATGGATCACTGACTATTAGTAAGGATTCTTTGGAGTACAAAACAAATATTTAAAAATAAATAAAAAGAGAAGTCTTGTTTTATAATTACACTTTTAATAAAAGGTAATTAATCACTGGCTGCAGTGATTAATCATGCCAAATAAGGAGAATTTTTATGATGCAGCAAAACAAAAGATTTGTTTGCTATACTCTTCCAAGCCAGAAATCCAGTTAATGGTTTGTATGTATTCTGACTCTGCTTTTGTAAGAAAGTTCAAGGACATAAACAAGTGATAAACCAAATAAACATTTTTCCTTCAAAAATCCATTTCACATTTTACCACCTGAAATACCAAGCTTATGAAGAGGCAGTTTTGATCTGAAAGAACAAAAGCAAAGCTATGCTGGAGCATATGTGATGGATTCAGTCCGCTTAAGTGTGGTGGAGTAGCAAATGCGCTATGCCATGGCACCATCTCTTATTGCCCTATGTGCAGAGTGAAAGCAGCATCACTTCATGACAGAGAGGTGACAATCTCCCAGACTTCCTGTTCCATGTCAGAGTCTGAGGTTTCCTTCCAACTTCCCTTTTGAAGTTGGATCTAGTTTGGTCTCCAACTCTTGTCAAATGCATGATAAACTCTTTGTGTAAAAGCAAATTACTTAATTTACTTGGAAGTCTAATAAAAAAGGAAAGTTGTCCTTAGGACAAGTCAGGAATACATACAGCTTAAGGAAAGTTGAAAAATCGTGAACATTACATTTTCACATTAAAGAAGCTGATATGATGGAATTAAATATTGCAAATTTTTTGCTTTGGTTTTGGACAATTCAGTATTTCCCCTCCCTCGGGAAAGCCATGAACATGGGAATGCAGCAGCCTCACTGCATAATGACTGTGGCGAACCTAAGATATCATGTCCTGTTTGATCCCACACTTAAAACCTTGGTAGAATTTGATACAGAGCTAACCTAAGGCAAATTGATTGTTATCTGCATTTGCTTTTTTACTTTAAATGAGAATTTGGATTTTTAGACTAACTTGCATATTTCTCATCACAGAGGTAATAATGTCCACCTGTTCATTGGCAATTTCCTCCCTGGTGCTAACTGCAAAGCTGTCACTGGTGTAGTAACTCTTATTTAATAACAGCTGGTTCTTTACTGTCTCCCTTCCTTCTTTGCGTAAGAGAGCTTTTTTAATACAAGTGAGCATCTCAGAAGAAACCTCAATCCCTCTGCGTCCCTCCACTGCTGTACATTGCTGTGCATTTAACACCACCTTGGGGATTATATGGGCATGTCCTCATTTCCACCATCCATTCTCCCCAAAGTTTATAGAACATCAGCTCTGGGTCAATATTGTGATGAACACAAAGATAAATAATAAGTATGTGTCCTCAAGCCAAAGTCTAATACTGAACACCAAGGAGATGGGGCAGCTTCCTAGGTTATAAATATACAGCCATAACATGGGTGCTGACCACTGATTCAGTTTCCTCAAAAGGAACATCACCCTTCCATCTTCTTGATCCTGTGTGTCAGGTGATTTACACAGTGAGTGTTCCCAGTGCGGCCCTGTTAATCACCATCACACAGCTATCTATTATTTAAACCCTGGAGAACCAAAGGCAGTAGAAAGATGCAACAAGGAGGCTGGGTAGGTTTTGCTGACCTCAGGATTTTCAGTGCATGATGGTCCTAGCATGGTCAGTGAGGTTTATTTTTCTCAAGCATGACCATTCACCACCCATCCACTGCCCCCCCCCCCAGGATTACCACTCCAGATCATGTGGTTCTTAAGACCAAAATCTACTCAAAACCAAATATAGACACTCTGGAGAATAATAAGTTTATTGTCCATCTAAGGCCATCAGATGGTTCTAATCTTGGCTTTTTTCAAAAGACTATTTTTAGGGTCAGGGCTGCAGATCAGTGGCAGAGCATTTGCCTGGCAGGCTCAAGACTTTGGATTCAAGCCCCAGTACAGAAAAAAAAAAATCTGTTATCATGATAGCATACCATCAGCCCACTTTCCCATTCTTTGATAATCATTGGAAATAGTGTTCTTTTTCAGATGGAAAACAAACAATATGGGGCACTTAAACCAAAGAAATGGAGGCTTGCCCTGCTGCCACTAGCAGCTCTGCCTGTTGGTATTTAGAGCAACAAAAGACAAGCAATTTTTTTAAACTTAGATGTTGTCTTCGATAATTGGTCCTGGTTGTCAGAAAGGGTGTTCTAAACCTACAGCTATTACATTTTGTAGCATAGACCCAGCTCTTAACTGATTCATAAATAATAATTGCAAGCACCAAGCAGCTACATTCATTTACCTTGGTTCACATTTCATCACAGTTCACCTTGGAGTTTATGACACACCAGGACTCAGGATTGCTAAAGCTGAGCATGTTACCACTATTGAGGTTTTGGGTTTTGTTTTATGATAAAGTCAGGAATCTAGCTAAATCTATTTTCCCATGTTTCTGAATTAGCATTATTATATGGAGTACATCTTTGGACCCTTGATCACACATTTGTTTTGACATTAGAACAGATTAAAAACCCTTTTCTGAGTTGAATCTTGACCTACCTACAGATACTGTCTTGGCTGCTCATCTAAAGCAGAGATAGCCCTTCTCTCCAGGCAGCCTTCCTTGTTCAACTTCCACAGGGAATCTCAACCTTAGCCCTTGCTTAATTGTCTGTTAAAAGAGACATAACTATTTACGTGGCACCGTATACCAGCTGTGCTGCAGATACTTTTCAGGGAGTACATCTTAGCAAATCCTCAGCTGAAAGGAATGACATTTGGAAGCCTTTCCTAGAGGAAAGAGTTGATCCATCTCTCCAGGATCTCTAAATTCTACTACTGGGTTAAGCCGGGTCACAGAGAACTGAGTACTTGGGCAGCGTTTGTTTCTTTTGACTACAGCAAACTCTTTTTACTGAAATTGCATTTTGTCAAGAAGTAACTGAGGTCTATTTTCAGGGAGTGAATTTAGGCAATATGGATGTTTTTGAAAACAAAAAATTGGGAAACATTTAGGTAATAAAATCTTTTGGTATTTGATTGAATATACACTATGAAGAGAAAGAGAATTAAAACCAGATTTCTCATATCAATGATCTGATGAATGATGGTACATTTAATGTTAATGGATGGGCACCAACTGGGGAGGTACAGAATTCAAGGTGCATGTAAAATATCCAAGTATTGATATCCACATGCAGTTGGATAAATGGGTCAGAAGTCAGAAAAGAAATCAGTTGTAAAGCAGTGGGCCAAGAAAAAAATCTGAGCAACAGATCGTGTAAGTAGGACACTCTTACAAGGAAATTGAATGATACATCAACTACATTAATATTTGTCAATAAGGAACCATTTACCCTGAATGACATGAAATTGATAATGTGACCATTAGAACTGGAAATAAGAAAGCTCAGCAATTTCATTCACATTAGCAATAAATAAATGATTTGAGTCTTGCAATATTAACATCAACTATATGTATTTTATTGACTTATACCTCAACAAGAATAGTTCAATGAAGAGGGAGAAAACTAGATTATTTCATCAAAAGAAAACTAGGATTTCAAAGTGGGCACCTGCTATTCAAGGAAAAAAATTTGCATGATTTACAACAAATTATTAATACTAAGCATCCTTTTGGCCCATGGGTTAGAAGGCACATCCTTTTTCTTGTACATTTTATAGTATTTGAGATTTTTCTAATGATTTGAACATTTTTAAACAAAAAAATCAATTAAAAGAAAACAAAATATATACCTACATACCTTTCTAATAACTGCCCTTTTTCTGCTGCTTTCCTAAATCTTCAGCTCCAATTTAAGGGCAGCTGTTCTCACTTTACCTATCTGTGTCTGTGCGACCAGTAAATGAGAAGAATCTTGGTTTTAGGGGAAACACTGCGACACCACTCCCCACCCTGCCCAGTGTAAGAAACTAGAGCACAGCCTGTCCTTTGGCGGACTTGTGCTTCTCCACAGGGGATTACTCACCAGAAATGGGAAGTAGACTCCTGCTGAATCCATTTGCTGTCACCCACAAGCATCCTAGGCCCTCAGTGCCCTCTAGCCAAGTAGAAATGGAGCTTTTTGTCGATTTCAGCAGCCTCCTCCTCCCCTGCTCAGTCTCTCCTGAGGCCATTCCTTCCTGCCGAGCTCTAAACTTGCAGTTCTGTAGAGACAGTCCCTAGGACTGAAAGGTCAGCCCCCTAGATCAAGAGAGCTTCTGCCCCTTGCCCTGCAAGGCTGTTAGTTTCACATTTGCAGATAGAAACTTGCCCCCTGTTGCTCACACTGATGAACCTAATGGTTTCCTGGCATGCCAGGGTTCATGGCCATCTGCTCTGCTGGCAGCATGCCCACGTCGAAGGTGGTGTGGCATGATCAACTGGCGGGGGAGGGGGGCATGGATAGCAACCAAGGAGAGGTTTCAAGAGTAAGCCCAGCAAATGCAAGGATGCCTTATTTGCAAGAAGACCTCCTGGTAGCTAACAAAGCCAAATGAGGAACACATGGCTACTTTACAAGGCAGCACATCTACTGGCAATTGTTGGCACAGTATCTTTAAGCCCAGTTTTTACTCTGCATCCCTTTTTCTAATTGGTCACCAGATGTGGCGTTTTGAATGTGGAGGAGGTAAAACCTAGTTGACAGGACTTTTTCTGGGTGACCACACATAGGACAGAAGATAGCACCATTTATGGAGGAGCCCTCTTTGAAATATATAGGTGGCAGTTTATTAAGCTGTCACCAGGGCTGTCCAAGCTCCAGGCCTGAGAAATGTGCCTTTCCACAGGCCTCCTAGATGTAGGTGCATGTATGTAATTACATGAGACATACTGAAAAATTCTGTGTTGCTTATCTGAAATTCTAATTTAGCTGATATCCTGTGTTTTTATTTGCTAAATCTGATAACACTACTCTTAGAGCAAGCCGAAAATAAGAGACAAGGAAGTAAATTGAAGAGATTTGGAATGATTGTAGGACAGTCAATAGAAATAGAATCAGAGTGGCTTGAGGAAATTACCCCTCATCTGAAAACTTACCTGCACCTGAAGTGCCTTGAATTGTTGGAGGACTTTAAGAGTTGAGTCTTGCTTTAAATGCCAGTAGCATCTCTCAAGCTTTTTCTTCCATCATCCCCCTACACACATGCGCGCGCACACACACACACACACACACACTCCTCACCTCCAGACTGTTGTCCTTACTGGTAACTGCAATCCCATATGCAGCCCAATCCCCACAGTTACCTAGAACGGTCTCCTTCCTCACTTGTACTCATTCGTGTGAGACGACAACGGCAAGGGAAAAAAGCATTCACCTCTCTTTCAGAGGCAGTTCAACCTCAGTCTGAATCCAGGTTTGCTACTTACTAATTACAAATCCTTGGGCAAGTCTTTCCATTATGTCTGAGATGGTGATTCCAGGTTTTCTTTTCTCATCTTCAAAGTCTGAGTCATGATCCTATTACACAGAGTTATTATAAGAATTAAAATGATAATATACTAGAGCGAATTACCTGGCACATGGTAATTACTCAAATGTGATAAGTTACTGTCACTACTGTTATTGATGTCATCACTATTGGCATTCAAGGCCAGCAAAGGAATACAGGAGTTGACTGCCCAGGTTTGAATCCTGGGTCATTCTCTCTCTTGTAAGTTGTATGACCTTAGGCAAATTATTCTGTATAGCTGTGCTTCAATGATCTCAGATATAAAGTAGGCATTCATGCTACATCTGGCAAATGAGAAGCACCACATAAGTGTTAACCGTTATTATTGCCTTTCATGAAGTGTTCCCAGCCTACTCCATACCAGGATGGTGCAATTGCTCTCTGACTTTCTGTAGCACATTACCAGCTCCATACATAGTACGTCTTGTTTTCCCAACTCTGCCCAGCACCTAGTAGGACCTCACTAAGCAATGATGAAAATCTTGAGGAGAAAGCAAGCACATGAGACATTGATCTAAGCAGACACAAAGATGAGTGCTCCGGGGCTGGAGTTATGGCTCAGAGGTTGAGCGCTTGCCTCGCATGCGTGGGGCACTGGGTTCGATCCTCAGCACCACATAAAATAAATAAAGATATTGTGTTCATCTACAACTAAACAAAATATTAAAAAAAAAAAAAGATGAGTGCTCCTGACCATGAGCAGGGGGGTAGGGGAACAGTCAGCCAGCAGCTTACCTCTATTTACCCTGCCCCTGCACACCAGCACTGTGGCAGCTACCGCACATATGCTCTTTCATTCAGTGTCCTAGCAACTTAAGAAATAACTTTTTGTTTTCTGCTGTACAAATAAGAAAACTCAAGCTGCAAGAGGTTCTGTTGCCCTCCTAGTTTGTGCAGACTGTAAGATATTTCACAATTCATCTTTGGGCAACCTGATGCTGCAGCCAGCACCCAAGGCTGTTGGCTGTGGACAACTGAAACAGCTGAGCCCTGGGCTTCTTCAGCAGGGAAGCTGAGATAACAGTAACTCTCAGAATTGCAGTGAGGATTAACCAGGGAGAGTGGTGTGCAGGGCCTCACCCAGTACCTGGTATGTACTCACTCCATACTTGGCCAATGTTGGGTGTTAATAATAGTACCGAATATCAAAGGCTCACTCCAAAGTCCACACTCCTAACCCCAACTCTGTGATGCCAATCAAGCATAGACCTGAAAAACACAAAGAAAAAAAGGCCTCTAACTCCAGGACCGGCTCAATAGCAAGAAACATTTTAGTTTTCCATGGTCTTTCCTAAAGGAGGCTTCACCCTTGATCTACAGTTTCTGTAGCACATTTCTGTCTAAGGGGTTTGTGAGCCCACACTCAAGGACAGTTTTTCTCTGACATGAGGGCCCAGGGCTCCAGAACCATGAGGAGCGAGAATCAGATTCAGAATCCTGGCATCCCCTTCCCCCAGGTGTGGATTCCAGCTCTCCAAGGAGTCTGGCCAAATTCTGGGCTGCCAGCTGGGCACAGTGGTGCAAGTCTGTAATCCTAGCACGTTGGGAGACTGAGACAGGAGAATCGCGAGTTCAAAGCCAGCCTCAGCAATGGCAAGGCACTAAGCAACTCAGTGACACATCCCTCAGCAACACATCCCCAGCCCTATTTTGTGTTTTATGTAGAGCCCATTTTACAGATAAGGATACTGGGTTACAGAGAGGCTAAACAACTTTCCCAGGGTGACACAGACAGTAAGTAACAGGTAAGATTTGAACCTAGGCATATTTCATACTTTTAGTCACTACTCCAAGTATTAGTCCTCCCCATTACTGACTTTTCTCTTAGATCTCTTAGGGAAAAATGTATGGTTCCAACAGTCTTTCCCCAAAGTGCTATGTTGGGAACTCAAATTGCTATCCCCACAGGGTGATAACAGGGACAGTTACAGAGAAGAAAAAGAGTGTTGAAGTCTTTAGCGAAGCTCTTCACCATCCACAATTCCACAAAATCCCTTTGCTCCAAGCAAATGTGACTACTTTTTTTTTTCATTTTTTGTTTTTTGTTGTTGTTTTTTATGTGACTGCTTAATACTCCCAAATCTGCGATCCTGTCTCCTGCTTCCATTGTATCACACGTTTCTCTCTGTCTGAAACTTCTTTCTCTGCTCCCGTCATTTTCTCCCTCTTCCTTTGAACTCCTATCAGTTCTTTCATCATTTCTTTTATCAAGTAGGTCTTCCCTGATCCTTAGAGATTAGATGACCAAGGCAGGTGCGGTGGCGCACGCCTGTAATCCCAGCACTTTGGGAGGCTGAGGCAGGAGAATCGCGAGTTCAAAGCCAGCCTCAGCAACAGCGAGGCGCTAAGCAACTCAGTGAGACCCTGTCTCTACATAAAACACAAAATAGGGCTGGGGATGTGGCTCAGTGGTCGAGTAACCCTGAGTTCAATCCCCAGTACCAAAAAAGAGAGAGAGATTAGGTGACAACTCACCATCCTTCCCATAATATACAGGCAATTTTTGTCACACTGGGCCACAATAATTGATCACTTTCTTTGTTACCTGTACTTGAATACGAGCAGGGACTGTCTCCTATTCATTGCTGTATCTCCAATAGCTGGCACTGTGTATGTCATGGAGCAGGACTCTATATACAATTATTCCATGAACAAACAAAGGTTTGGAAAGTCTCTATCTGCCCTCCAACTTCTGTTTCTCTCACTTCATCCACAGACATATAGTATCTGTACAGAGAGGCAGAAAAAGCAGCTAGAAGGATCAAAAACAGACTTCAGAGAGGAAATGGTATGGAAATGGATCATTTGGATTTACTGGCTCCTTGAATTTTCTGAGATTACCAAAAAACATTCATTAAAAGTGTGTAACTCTGAATGGAAAGTTAGCATTTGGTCAGTTACCTACATCTAAGAGTTATTATTCACTAGATCTAATTGGTTAGATTATTTCCAGTTGATCTTTTGTAAAAGAGAGACAATGTTCTTTACTAGTTAGAGGATTTAATTCTAATTCTAAAAAAAATATGTAAATATTAACCTCAAATATGTTCTGAATACCGAGTAAAATGGGTTTGGCCCTGGAGCAACTGGATAAACTGTTTAAATTATACATTTTTTTGCAAAAGTATGCTAATTAGTCAAGCCCTTGGAAACACATAAAATAAAATGGAAGTGGTCTATGTCTCCTGAATTGATCTCCTAACATGAAGAAGAAATTGGGTGGGCTCTGGTAGTTATTATTGAATATGGGCAGGAAGGTTGAAGAACATAAAAAATGAAAAATTTTTGCTTGTGTACCTCATGCAGTAGCATTTCTGCTTTCATATTTTCTCTGACCTTTCTGAGAAAAATATTTGTTCCTAAATTGCATTATCTAACAATCACAATGTTCAAGAAATTTGGTTCTGCTTACGCAGTCATTAGAAGCCCAGTTTAACACCTCAGAGTCTTTTTAAAGCTACATTTTGATAATTCATCTAAATATAAAATAGAATGGAAAAATGCCTCTTTTCAATGCTGTAGGGAGCCAAATATGATTATCACTTACACCTAGAAAATATGTCACCACCAAAATAAATTTATATCAAGACTCAAAAATACAAATCAATGGCACAATATATGCATAAGTGAACGTGTATCTATGTATGTATGTTTGCAGATACAAATTTCTGCTGAGACTATTTGAACAGTTGCTCTGCACAATAAGTCATAGTATGAAAAAGAAAGACTATATAAATGGTTATTTAAGATAATGCCATTTTTTCCAACATTGGCTTCTGTATCAATGTTTCTATTAACAAATAGTGGGATGTAGTTGGCTATCAGCTGTCATATACAGTTTCCATAAAGAATTCTATATCACAGATACTATCATTTGGACTTTAAATATTCCCCAAAGGTTCATGCATTAAAGACTTGGTCCCTATCATGGTGCTCTCAGGAGGTGGATACTTAAGAGATGGGAGATCTTCCAGTCATTGGAGGCATGTCCTTAAAAGGGATATTGGAACCCCAGACCCTTTCTCTTCCTTCTTTTTCACTTCCCAGCCATGAGGTAAATGGTTTTGCTACACATTCCCACCACAATGGCCAAGTGGAGGCCTAAAAGCAACATGTCCACCAATCATGGACTGGAACCTCCAAAACCATGAGCCAAAATAAAACTTATCTCTTTCCAAGTTTATTATCCCGAATATTTGTAACAGTAATGTAAAGCTGATTAACACACCAGATAGCTCTACTATACATTCAACTCTGTATTAGAAAATGAGAAGAGGTTCTTACCTCCTGACAAAATAATGATGAGTATCAAGAAATTACTCTCCTTGCCCCCCAAAATCAAGGATAAGACTATCTTTTGAGGTCCTGAACCTCACTCCATGGGCCAGCCTCTGGGCATGCTCTCCAAGGAGGTGGAACGTATTGTTATTCTCAAGGCCCAGATCAGAGACAGAGCATCTTCCACAAGGGTGAGCCTCTACCAGCTGCTCTTATGGGCATCAGCAACACTTCTGCAGGCCACATCAAAAAAATTAGAATTCCAAGTGAAACAACACAGACAAGACTAACTGGGAAATAGATGCCATTGGAGAGGTTAAAAAAACAGAGGGCTGCTAAAGCAATAATACCACTCGTGTTTTATTTGGTTACAACAATCAATAATTTAATATAATAATTTATGTGCATTTAAATGCCTAGATAATAGGTCTAGGGTAAGCCTGACTTTCACAAACCTGATATGAAAACTATCTAAAAACAATTCATATTTATTAGTGGAACAAATCCCTAAAAATCTTTTCTAAAGGCTTATGAAACCAAATTGGGTCTCAGCCCAACAAATCGAATTAGAAATCCATGTAAGACTGCTAACTGAGTTATTAAAGTGATCTGCATGGATATTCCCAGTCTGCCTGGAAACCTATTTGGACATTTGGTCAAATGCTGCCCTCTAGTGAGAAAACTCTAAAAGGCTACTGCAGGCCCTGGGATTACAGTGTTCTTCATGGGCTTCAAAGAAAAGACACCTGGAGATAATCAGGTAGAACCTGCAACCAGAAACCACAGTTGTTCCAGATTAAGATATTCATTTCATTTTTACCTTGTTGATAATGCCTACGTTTTCTTTCTAAAATGATATTAGAACAGGTAAAATATTATTGTGTAATACTCATGGAACATTTAGATATTTTTAGACTCTTACATTTGATAACCTAATATTATTAATTAATATTGAAGTTTGACATGTTTATTTCTTTTGGCTAGTGGTACAGCTACACCCTACCTGCTACACCCTACCTGCCTGTAGTCACCACCCAGTACTTTCAAACTAACAGTCCATCGAATGGATTAACCCACTGATTAGATTACAGCTCTCAGAGTCTAATCATTTCACCTCTGAACATTTCTGCATTGCCACACACATGAGTTTTGAAGTGATCCCCTCATAACTAAACCATTACAGGCAGTGATGTGGATCCCCACTCTCTCAACTAAAAAGTCAGACAAAGTGGTGGATATTCCACAGAATGTTTGTGAAAAGAAGCAACAATGTACTTCTAGAGATTTACTTTGCTGTAAAAATCAAGAATGATAATGTTCTTACTACAAAAGTATTAAAATAGAGAAAATGTAACTAGCCACTTTTTAGCAGAGGTAAAAAGGGAAAGTCTGTACTTTCAAACCTCTTCACAGAATTTTAATTAATTTTACTCATTTAACAGTGACAGGTATTTAGCATTTTTTAAATTGTAGGCAAACGTTATAAATCCTGATGGTACACATTTCTTCCCAGGCCAATCTTCCCATTAGAATATTTATGCACGTTTTACAACTTTTAATGAACCTTAAACACTGCCTATTGTAACTCCATATTCCACTAGTCACATGAGATGTAATGATGGAAAAACATGGATCCAGTTCCAAAATATATGCACCCTACAACAGGGACTTCCAAGTGAAGAAGACAGAGCATGCAATCAGGTAATTATGAAATATTGTCCCAAATGGACAAGATAGGGACAAACATGAGGCTAAAAGAACATAGGAGGGACACCTAATCTAATTACTGGGAAGGCAAGTACACTTGGCTCCCCAAGGGAGTAGAGTTGGAGCTTCCCCAGGGCCCTACAGCCACTGAAACCCTCCAAAGGTGATCCTACCCAGAAAGACTAATTTCTTTCCACAGAAGTAATTCCACCAAGACTACTGACATTGTGCATTCAACATTATATCATTTGCAATTAGATATTCAGTGATGGAGGTTCCAAACACAGCACCAACCACAGATACTTGAATTAAACTCCATAAATACAGAGTAAAATATTCCTATTTTACCATATTTACTTAACAGAAACTTTTGTTCTTTTCTTAATTTTAAACATATCACAGAATATTATGCTCCCTCTTTTTTCTGAGAAATAGAAGCTAAAATTACATTATTTTGTAATTACATGGTCCTCGTGTGCTCTGATACAACTGCTAGCACCCTATGTGATCTTGAGCAATTTGAGCTTCCTCAGGGATGTAATGTGATCATGCATTTATGGTATAAGATCCTTTCAGCCAGAATGTTCTGTAAGTCTATGAGCAGCACCATATGCAAAATGTACCCTTCATTCGAAAGAATTACATTCATTGGTTACCATTCAACAACTTTCAACTTCTCAGCCTCTAATCACCTTCATAGTATGTAGGAGAAAAATTCCCACTTGAGAAAAATTTAATCTTATCCTTTCTCATCATTTTAGTCATTGGAAAAGGAAATAGAAATTGAAGTTGCAGGGGGAATCAGAGTCCTGGTTCTATATAAAAATGTCAGCAATATTTCAAGAATATATTTTTATAGGGAAATTTAAGTTGGGAAAAATTACCACATGAAGACTTTTTTGTTCCCTTTAACATTTTCCCTAATTTAAACATGCATGAGGAAAAATTTGTTGGTATTTTTGCTGTATATTAAGACATCCATTTTGTGGATGGTTATTTCTTGACAAATGTCTTGAAATCAATTTGAGTACAATAAAGAATTTTAAAACAGAGCCACCTAAGAGGGAAATACAGACTATTCCCAAACCAAACTGTGTAATTAGGCTCAGTTACAACTTTTAAATGTCACCCTAAGCTTTAAGGAGTGGAAAATTGTGTAAAGTCACACCAAAATCCTTACATGAAGAATCAGGAAAACTGGTTTCTATTTGAGAGTGTAACAAACCTTAGCTGAGTCACTTAGCCTCCCTGTGTTTGAATTCCCTCATTTTTCCTGTCTCACGTGTGTCCCTGAGTTTGTATACGGATCCCATGAGCTAATTTTTATGAATGAACATTGAAAACTACAGTAAATTGACAACAACCTAAACGCCCATCAATGGAGAAGAGGACAAACAAGATGAAACTCTAATATAATGAAATACCACATAAAAAAATAAAAAGAAGAGCCTGGAGATAGAAATATATATTCTATAATACATATGTATGTATATATAAACATGGATAAATCTCAAAAAAACCATAATGTGAAATGAAAAATACAAGATACAGGATAATATTGTCATTGAACTACTTACATTTTTTAAAAGTACCCAAAATAATACTAAATGTTGCTTAAGGATTGCATACATATTATATATATACATGTATGTACATATATATGTATAAAAAATGTTACATATGTGATATGTATTATATATATTATATATAAAATTCAATGTATATGTATGAACTTTTTTTTAAATGGACAGTGGTTGTCCCTCAGTGAAGGGAAAGAAATGAAGCTCAAGATTAAAGGGGATTTCAGCTAATTATGTAACTGTTGTAAGATTGGAAGTGAGTACAACAGAGTTAACCATTCATTGTGAGTAACAGGGATGAGGGTGTGCTCCCCTTATTCATTGGGAATTTCTTTTTTAAGAAAACTTTAAGTTTCATTTTTTTAATTTTTTAAATTAAAAAAATAGGGCTGGTGCAATGACTAGCTCCTTTAAATCTTTGTTTTATGATCTTTACCTGCTCGTCAACATATGAGAACATCTGACTACAGGATCAGTCTATATTGAACAAGAGATGAAGGCAAATATCTACATGCACAGATCATGGAGTGTAAGTACAGAGATGTATCCTACTAAAAGAAAATTTCCTTAGGTGCCCAATTTCCATTCCAGACAACCTGAGCATTTTTTTAAACTTAACACCAAAGATTCTTTCCTGATCTGTCTTAAAATCTTCAAATTGTATCAGAACTTTCATTATTTTTTTAAAGAGAAGGGGGTCAGCCAAACCTTATTATGTTCTCCATGTTGATATCAGCCCAAGATGTTTTTCCCAGTACTCCTGTCCAAATATTTAAGAAATAGACAAATCCATAATTTCAAATTCCAGATTCATGATCCTTCAAAATCAAGCAGTAAAATGTGGGATTTAATTTATCCAATAGAAGTAATTTAAAATTTATAAGCAAATTGTTCACAGAAACTGAACAATTTAGTTGTTAAATTTATTTTCAAACATATTTAACTTACCTCAATTCATAACAGGAGAATGCAATTTAAAATTATACTCAAGAAAAAGGGGAATGAAGGAAAGGAAGGAGGGATGGGATAGGGAAAGACAGTGGAATGAACCTTGCCTAACTTTTCTATGTACAAATATGAGTATATCACAGTGAATCTCACCATCATATGCATTCACAACACACTAATTTTTTTTTTAAAAATTTTCAGTAAATAGCAGAAAGATAAGTAGAGGGAAGGGAACGAGGGAGGAAAGGAAGAGGGGAGAGAAAGGGGAAGACTGGGGACTGAATTAGGACAAATTACATTCAATGCTTTTATAATTATGTCTAAATGAATCCTATAGTCATATAACTAAGAGCCAATGAAGAAAATTCTTAAAATTATACTAAAGTATCTTCTTTTGTAACTTATCAGATTAATACAGATAATTAAGTTTGAAAAGGCCACTTACTCAATGATCAGAGTGTAGGAAATCAAGCACCCTCATCCAATATTAAAGGAAACATAAATTGATAACAAACCTTATGCAAGATAATTACAAATGTATGTTTCCTTTGATCAGTAATTACATTTCTAGGAATTTATCCTATGGATGTTTTTGCACATGACATGTATAAGGCTATTCTTGCTACAGGTTTTTAATTGGAAATACCTTAAATTTACATCAGTTGAAGTCTACCTAATTATAATACAATTATAAAATGGAATAGAGTGCTGCCCTTCCAAAATAGGATGAGGAAACTCTTGTGATTTGATATGGAAAATATTCAAAGTCAATTATTAAAAGAAAGAACCAATGTGCAGAGCAGTAAGGGAAAACGCTATGATTTATATGAAAGGAAAGGGCAATATGGGCATCAGATATTTCTGAAAGGAAAGACTAGAAAATTATAGTTGCAGTGATTCTGAGAAAAACAGGGCAGGGTATCTAGAGAACAGCATGGAAAGGTAGATTTTCTCCTGTGTACTGTATTTTGAATTTTAAAGCTGTGACTGTGCTAGTTCCATTTGAAAATTAAATTAAAATGTAAATGACTACATAATTTTAGTTAAAATGGTGGAAGACCTTCGAAAGATGTCCTAAATTTTAACAGGGTGCTTTAGTAAATATAAAAAGGAACCACCCTGTCATCGCTCCCCCTCCAAAACTTTTTAAAAGGAGAGAGATAAAAAGACGTGGAAAGAGGAATTACATCCCAAGGAAGATACAGGAGGCAAAGATTCCTCTAAGCACAGAATCATTTTGTTAGTTCTAACAATTTATTGCACCTGAAGCCTTCATATCAAAATCAACCCAGATTTTCTTAAAACAAAGTCAAATTTAATATGCTCCGCCAACCTCTGCTAAATGAAGCCCCCATTCAAATTTGTAACAAAGCTTAAAATTCCAAAGGTTTCTTTCCCTCCCTAATTCTCAATTTGCGAAATTCAACCAGTATAATATAAAATACAGAATTTATTTTCTCTTTTGACAAAGCAAAAATTCATCTTATTAACTCAAAAACATCAACCTCTGTACCAACAGCTAAATATAAACAACATGAGCCACACATCTCAAGTAGGTGAAATCCAGCTATATTCAAAGCATAAGCCTTATAACTGGGCGTCATGAAGCAACAGGGATTGAAACGTTATCATAAGCAGCCCTGAGGGAAACTGCTCACCTTAACAGATAGTTACCACTAATTTGCATCTGATTATTGATTTATGCTTTATTTTAACCCATTAGCAGAAAGAACACTATGAGGTTAAGAATTTTACAAGAAGACACCTTCAACTGGAAACCTCAAAGTAAATATTTCTGGCTTTCAGTGATATTTGACTACACTTTTAAAGAAAGGAATCAATAGCTTTGAAATGTCTAATTATTCTGCCTTTTTTATTGTTGCTATTTTCAGTTTTTCAGATACATTGCCACCCATCAATATATTATGGTCCACTACAAGAGATCCAATGGTTATGAGTACATCTTCTTGGTTCTAGAGGGTCTCACAGCCTCTCTGCACAGGTGCTGCTCAGCTACTTCCACTCTGGGAAGCCATTTGACAATCTCTTACTGGGTCGGAGCATTTGGGTTTTTCTTTTGCTCTGAAGAACCATCAGTTTCCATTCACCTTATGACAAAATTTTCTTACTGAAATTCCAGGCAAAAAAAAAAAACAAAAAAGACTTTCTCCAGAGTGTCCCTGGGAAGCTTGATGCAGAAAGGGAATGCTCTATGGATTAATCACGTTGACCTGACAGAATGGACATTTACAGGAAAAGCAAAAAACATTGTCAACTGGCCTCAGTGTCATAGAATTAAGTATATGAAAGAGAAAAAAGCAAATGTCTCAATTTATAGTCAGTGAACACTTTTCTATAAACAACAAGATATAAGATCCTGGAAATGCAAGAACAGTTTCCCACACAGTCTTCCCTTTAAAAGATATGAAGAGACATCTTTAAAACACCTGCCAAACAGACACCCACACATCTTGAAAGGTACCTATGGAGCTGGCTTTGCTGTGAGCTCTTAGTGCTGTTAGTTGGGATGAAAACGCTACTTCATTTGGACTGTTTTCCCTCTCCTTCAGGACTTTAAGAACAAGTTTCACAACGAACCTTTGCCAGGAGCTCCCACCCCATGCTTCCTCACGTGTACCTCACCATTTTCCCAACTGATGCTGGAGCTGTCTATGATAATACCTGTGACACTCGCTTTTCTTCTTCTGAAGTTGTGGATTCATTAAAAAGAAAGCACTGCATCTTACTAATGACTGGGTTGATCCCACTCCCACACTGAATGTTTCTATTATTTGTTATATTTACATGCATGCACACACACACACACACCCCTACATGCTCTGCAAATTCTATGAATCTGCTGTCTACCCGTGGGCGCATCACTGCCACTCAAAGTGTATGCTTTAAAAGTACAATCTGCACTTAAGGAAAGAAATCCCTTCATCATGTTTATTGGCTGCATTCATAGCTTTCATTTTCCTTTTTAGAAAATTCCCCCATCTCTCACTTATTGTTTTCTTCTCTGATCATTTTTTTTTTTGGAAAAAACTGGAGCTCTGTGTACGAAATTGTATTCTAACCCTGAGCTCCTCCTTTGCTACATGCCTGGGTTAAAAATGGCCAAACTGACTTTTAATTTGGTTAAGCAGAAAAATAAATAAATAAATAAACTGTCCCCAGGTTAAGACCCTGCATTCCAAGTTTCAGCCCACAGTGAATTTGTATGGCCAAGTTATAAACCCCTGAAAATAGGAAACTAATGCCGCTAGGATTTAAAATAATAGAAAATGTTTCACATAATATAAATCCATAAGCAGTGTATTATATTTAAGTCTTAATATCTACATACTTGGATTATCTTATATCTTGACAATCACACAAAGTAATCTCACTCTCTCTCCCCCTTCCTTTGACTCTGGCTTTCATTCCTATGTATTAACAATGCTCTGGGCCATAAAATACTGTATTAATATTAGTTTGTCACAGCAGACTAAATTTAGAACAACTCATTAATATGAGAGAGTTAAAGGCAGTCAGCCAAGAGTACCAGGGACTGTAAGCTCTTAAGGCTATAAGTTATGCAGATATGCCACTTGAACTGGAGAGCCAGCTATTCTTTTTGTTACTAATAAGAGATTCTATTAGTTCTAAGCTGATTCTAATTCTAATTAAGAAATGTGGGAAAAGGCAATTTTGCCATTGTAGGTATAGTTGATGTGCAACTGGAATAAGTCTTAGATCATCCCGCTCGGCTTCCTGGTCATATGAGATTAGTGGCATATGCATAGAATGAATATTCCTCCAGCCATCTACATAAAAAAACAACAACTTTGCTGTGTATTTGCAATGGTGTGATCATAATCGATGTTCCTAGAAGAAGTCTAGTAATCAGTGCTTTTTCAAAGCGAATCTTTTGTGGCTCAGAATCACCTCAGTTGTACAAAAAGTTTTGACTTTTTACAAATAAAAAACCTTTCAAATGGATACTTCTGGACCTGTTATGCCTTTCTTTGGGCTTGTCAAATATTAATTTTTTTTAAATTTAGTCCCTTGCTAAGCTACAAATATTCATGTTTAACACCAAGTAGCAGTTCAGGGGCTGACGACTTGGTATGTACCTTTTGAATGATGCATAGAAAGCAGCAGTTAGCACAAAGAAAAAGCCACCAGATTGGTCTCAGGGAAACCCAGTGTCTGAATTTTTCATGATTCCTCTAGCACTTAAAGAATAAAAAAAAAACTGGCTACTAGTGTGGAGAGACCAACGTCTGGAAGGTCAGAGCCTGGAAATGTGCAAGAGAATCCTGTCTTGCCTGGGGAAAGCAAAAAGGGATTTAAGCTGCTTAGGAGAATTAGAAGGGGAAAAAAAATGAAAGAAAAATGTTTGCTTTGTTTGGATATTTTATAAACACCAGAGTAGCAAAACAAAACTGGTAAAAATAAAGTCCAGCCATAAATCTCTAGGGCTCTTTGTTTTTTTTTGCTTCTGAGGAAACCAAAAACTTACCTTCTCTTTTGGGTTATGGGGCTTATTGTTAAACTTCCTCAAATCAGACCTTTTCTGGCCTACTTGCTCACTCTTATGGGTTCTTTCTCCCTAGGAAACCGATGAAGAAGGGAAAGTAGTAGCATTCAATATTTTGTTTCCCTAGACGTGTTTGCAAACATCTCCATGGAGGTACAGGGCAAGTGGGGTAGATGACATCTTAATTACATTGATGGCCAGTGACTCAAGGCTGAGAGATGTTCCTCTTTTGATGAACTCTTCTGTGTTTTATAATGATTTATAGAAAATCTAAAATGAATCCAGCAAAACAAATGAGTAATGCCTATGGAAGGAAAAAAATTACAATGTTTAAGCAAACTGATGACTTCACCTGTCACCGTCTCATTAAGCTCTTAATGAGTTCTTTTCTATTCTTGGTCACATCTGATTTTTTTTTAATATAAGTCCCTTTGAACAGCTGGGAGTAAGAATTGCCTTTGATCACTGAATTCTTCTGAATTTTCAGTCAAAACGAGGCCATTTTCATTCTGACTTAGGGTATTTTTATGAGTTTATTTCCCCCAAGTACATTCCTGGGCATAGCTTTCCAGGCTAAGAAGAGCCTGAACAATTAATGTATACATTTTTACATAAATGTTTATAAATTTAACAAAGGGAGAAAGCTTTGCCACAAGAAACCTCCTCTCTTTTGAAGGCGGTTTTCTAATGATGACCCTTGGCGTGTTGGACCACATGGGATTCCTCTGAGAAGAGTCGGATGAAAATTAGTCTATTCTCATTTCAAACAGAATTTTGCTGAAGTCCTGATCAGAGCATCAGCATGGAGTCCGGGGAGACAACACGCGCTACTTGATTCACTCCGCAGCCTCCCTCTCCTGGTAATTGTTGCAGGAACGCAGAGTGACAAGGCTCTGGGATGTGAGCGGTCTGGATGTACTCCGGCTGTTACGCTCTGTTTAAAGATTTAAACCATCAGGGTATGATAAGGCTTTTTGATGTTCATTGAACACGGAGCTTGGGTACAGAAGAAGGGGAAAGGGCTTCACCAGAAGGCAATCATCTTTCAGAGCCACAGTAAGACAGGGAGAGGTGGGGAAATCTCAGCCTCGGCGTAGACACGGAACAAAGGGAGATGAAAGCGGCAGGGTGAGCACGGGGCCAGCTCTGGCTGTGAGGCAGAACTCGCAGCCTCAGAGTTCGATGCCTTCAAATGCAGCGAAAACATTTAGTGTTCCTCTTTCATTAAAACACACTCCGGGTTGGGGGAGTTGGGAGGGATAACGCCAGGTGTAAATTTGGGTGGCTTCAGTTGACCTTGGATTTAAAAGAGCCTCCCATGGCTTATTTTGAAATGACTTAATGAGTATTTACTTGGACACAGAGGAATGTCGTTTCCAGGGCTCACCACCACAAACCTGGAAGAAGACCTTCCTCTAAAATACGTTTTTTAAATCCTCAGTGTTTTCTTCCCCCAAAGGTAAAGGCTGAGTGTTTGTCTTGAAGAACATTAATGATCAGGAATGAAAGGGGAAAAGGTACCCCTATAGAATCCAACCCAATTTCTTCATATTCTTTTCTTTGGCAAAATATCAGCTCTTTACCCCCATCCATAGCCATATCAGGCCATGTTACCAAGCCTGCACTTTGTATTAATTAGACAGGAAACATGTGCTTGTGCTTGAAAGACTTCATCTTTCTTTCCCCAGCCACAAGCACAGGGTTTGCAACATAAACCAGCCTTCATAAATGTTTGTTGAGTGAATGAATGACCCCAGGAAATGATAGGACGGATACCAACTTATTTTCTGTGACTCCATCCGAAGTTTCAGAGAAATGTTTTATAAAGAAAGCAAAAAGCGGGCTGGGATTGTGGCTCAGTGGTAGAGCACTTGCCTTGCATGCGTGAGGCACTGGGTTCGATCCTCAGCACCACATAAAAATAAATAAAGATATTGTGTCCATTACAACTAAATATATATATATTTATATATATATAAATATATATTTATTTATATATTTTTATATATATATAAAAGAAAGCAAAAAGCTGTGTCTACCCCCCACTTGCCTCCTGTACTAGCAAACATAATAGCCAGATGTAGTTGAAGAGAGCTGGTTCTTTGGAACCAGACACACTTGGAAGTGAAGGCTACTCAGCCACTTACCATAGGCCTCTGGGCAACCTATTTCCCTTTCCTAAGCTTTATTTTCCCCATCTGCAGAATGGATATTAAAAAAGAACTCTCTCTCTTGGATAAGAAAATCCATGAAAAGTATCTAGCACAGTGTTTGGCAAACAGTAAAACTTTCCCAAAAAAACAAAAAACAAGAAAACAAAACTATTGTTGTTAGCAATATTGCTATGATTAGTATTGCCTCCAAAACATTTTCAGACATGGAGGCATCAGAAGGGAATTTTAGAAATATATAGTCAGTGACATAATCTGAAACTGAGTCCCCATAGTGACATAAATGATGTGTTGTAAGCTTCTGGCCTCCTCTGGTCTGACAATATGCTGTTGTTCCCAGCCCATGTAATTGTTCTCTAATTAGAGATAAGCCCTCCTTTCTCTTCATTATCAGCAATGCAACTTGACCTGGGTTTGACAAACCAGCCAAAGTGGGGCCTGCCTATTTTAACTCGGCAAGTGATAAGCCCATTAAACAGTATTTATAGTACTGTGCCCATTTCCTCACAGATTTCAGTTCAGTTCAGTATAGCATAAAGACCACTGCTTCTGAGCAGGCAGGAGATGAGCCCAAAACCCAAGCTCATCCCACAAAGGCCACAGCCCTCCTCGGCCAAGGATCCATCTCCAGTTGGCTCCATCCCAGGAGAAGCTACCAAACACCAGCTGCTAAAATTTAACCATATCTACTAGAAACAAGGCCCTCTCATGTACTCCTCAAAATGACTTTACAGATTAAAAAATTGCTATATAAAATAAGGAAAAGGAAATGTAAGCTACTGGACTAGACAAGGACACTCAGGCTCTTCTGAGACTCTGTATCCCTCAACTTCTCTGGGTCTCAAAGTTCTCATCCACATCTTTGGTAGGGGGAGTGGATGTGACGTTCCACTCTGGCAATATGGTCTATGATTCATGTCAAGAGGGCTGAGCTGTCTACCACCATCCCTCTGCTGACACTTGAATCTCTGTGAACACCACAAACCTCAGAGAATATTCTTCTTCTCCAGTTTCTCCCAGCCTTCCCACCTCCAGCACTGTGCAATGGGAGCGTGTCAGCCATTACCATTACTGAAAGAGTCCATTTTAACACAGCTCAAATTCAGGGAACAATGGCCAAATAACTTGCCCCGCGATTGAGACGTAAGGGAATTACCGTTTCCTTTTCTCTAACCTGCTAACACAGAGAAAGCCAAACCTCTAAAAACAAATTGATTGATGATATAATTTAATATCTTCATAAGATTTCTAGTGGCAGAATCAATCTGCTGCTAGTACCACTGTCCAAGGCAGAGAAAAAGAAAAATTGCACCAGTTGCTTTTCTTTTATTGTACTTCCGGGTGCTCTAAGAAAAAACTCTCTCCAGAAAATCAATAAGGCAGATTGTGCCCAGCAGTCCCCCATTACAGAATTAAATCCATATGCCAACACAAAACAATGAAGAGACCCAACTAGCAAGGGATCCATTTGCTTTGTTTGACTTTGGCTGCCAGGGAATGAGACCACAAGACTGGATGTAATTTAATGCAAACCTTGGCCTATCCTGGTCATGCATATGACTGACCCTCAGGGCACGACCATCAATTTTCTATTAAAGATCAGAGATTTGACATATCAAAGTCAACATCTAGCTGAATAACTGCAGTAACTTGATAATAATTCTTTTGTGGATTTCACAGTGGCTTTTCAGTAAAGTATCAGAAAGGTAGCCGATTTCAATCCTGACCCGGCAAGATCTGAATATGAAATAAAGGATTTCAGCTTGATCTCCCCATGATGTGAGGATGAATGTTCTGGTAAATGTTAACTTAGTGCTCTGAATAGCTCGGTAATAGATGGGTTTAGGCAGTAATAGGTTTAAAATGTCAACTTATTGAATAATAATTTCATGTTGTACAAATACTATGTATAAGAAGGGATTTGTTTTGCAAATTTTGAAATAAATGAATGGATTTATAGTGTCCTTGACTGTTTCATTGTTCTGGTCAGAATCTTACAGAGGAATCGAAATTAGTTTGCACTTCCTCTGGTCTTGTTGTTTTCCTGCATTTGTCTCTATGTAGTTTTCATAATTACTGGGCCTCTCTGAATTCTGGTCCTTAATTGAGCTCTTCCCTATTTTGGTCCCCAAAGCCAGGCTGATAACATTATTTTCTAGTAAAAATAAAAACTCAATTATCTTTCCCTATAAAATGTTTCATGACACCAGTAGCATAAAAACCTTTCACCAACCCAGCTGTAAAATGCTCAACTGTTCAAAACATAAGAACCAGAAAAAAAATTCTGTTTCCATAACTGAACTCAGCCCTTCAGTCCAATTATAAGCTGACAGCTCTATAAATCCTGGTGGAACACAAGTGTGGGTAAAACCGAATTGTGATTGGGACACTGAGGGCCTGGAACAAACACCTCCACGACAGGCTGTGGAAAAGAGCCCCAGATTGTGCAACTAGATCCCCCCCCCCCCCGACACACAACACACTTCCAACCATCCTGTGTGGAGCAAATTCATTTGCTCAGGGAAATGGGAGATGCCAACAAGCCCTGCATATGAGCTCTCTGAAGCCTTCAGTCTGGTTATTCAGTCCCTGAGCTCTCTTCTACTTCCCAAAAGACTTAGGAGAAACCAAAGGAGCCCACACTTGCCTACCAGCACAGCAGTCTGAGTAGCTTTGGGTTTAATGAATGAAGGATGTCTTGATTTCCCACAAACTAAAACTCCTTTCATGGTTTATAGATGCTCACACCTGGGTAATATATGCACAAAATGGTCCTGGCCAGATCTGTTCAACCACTGAGTTCCGTAATCAATCACATCTCTCTCTGCACTTAGCAACAATGAGGCCATGTCTTGATCTGGGTTCCTGCAGAAGCAGACCAAAGACAAGGACATGATGCTAGTAGTATATTTGGAAGAAGAAAACATTGATAAGAGAAGAACACAGAGAGGAAAAAAGGCATCCAGTAAAGGTGTGTTTATCAAGCTAATTATCACCTATGGTGTGTGGTACTTAGTCCCACTGGGCATACCCAGATCCAGAATAGAACACAAACTTTAACACTGCCCCCTCAAGGAGTTAGGGAGTTGAAGTATTCACACAACTCTTCTAATGGTCATTGATTGAGACTGGCCCTGAGGGATTCCTTGGCATTTCCAGCCTATTGTATGGGCAGGCAGAGGGCTTTAGGAGCCACAGAAAGTCCTTAGAGAAAAATGCAATGCTGAAAATTGGAAGCTAGGCACCATGCACTGACGTGGGAAAAGAGAAATGGGAAGAGACTAACAGCCTCTGCCATAGACCCTAGCCTTCTATTAATTTTTGAAACTTCCTAACTAATTTTTGGTTTTGGTTTTTTTGTTTGTTTGTTTTGTTTTGTTTGTGGTGCTGGGGATGGAACCCAGGGCCTTGTACATGCGAGGCAAGCACTCTACCAACTGAGCAACGTCCTCAGCCCTCTAACTAGTTTTTAAGTTATAAAAGTAATATGACTCATATAACACAACAATAAATGTAAACAGTATAGAAAAGTACAAATTTTTTTAGTCAGAAATCACTTTTTAGGTTCTTGTGACTCTCTATATAAAACTGGGCATAAAAACATAAACACACACACATTGATTGGACATTCTTTTACTGCCACACAAATGAAATCATACTTGACATAATTTTCTAAGGCTTTGTTGTTTTGCATAATATATTATGGATATCAATATTTCTATGTTTGCCTCAAACCTTTTAAAGGATACTAGTTAGAACATATCATACTTCCTTTAGTCTATTACCACTTGTAACATTTAAGTATTTTTCCAACCTTTATTCTGTGGCAATGCTGCCACATTGTCTACAACATAGATATAGGGCGCCCAGGCAATGTAGAACATTACATATATGTATACATAGGAAATACACACATATAATTCTACAAGTAGAAATATTCAAAGAATATGCACATTTTAAAATTTGATTAAGCATGACAAAGTAATCTCTAAACTACACTACTGCAATTTACATTTCTATCAACAGTGTACAAGTGCACCTACCTATTTTCCTATAAATGGTCACTCCTTAACCTTAGGAAAATATGTTAAAATGGTATGTCATTGTCACGTGTGTGTGTTTTATTATCAGTGTTTTATTATTCAACCATTTTTTTGTGTCTTCGCATTCAATTTTCTCATGCACTGTATATTAGAAATGTTTTGTTATATTTCAAATGCATTCTTTATAAGCAAATGCTTTCTCAATTTGTGTATTTCTTATATTGTCGTTAATAACTTTCTCTGCTCTGTAAAAGTATTCAACATCTATGTTGTAAAATCTACCGATTTTTAATGATTTCTGAAGTTTATATCATCCTGAGAATGCTCTTTATTCAAAAATATTAAAAATAATTAAGTTATTTTATAGAATATTTATAGTGTGATTTTTATTTTAGTTCTTCAATTTATCTAGTCTTTAGTGTAAGATATAAAGTAGAAATTTGGTTAGAAAATTTTTTTCCAAATTGTTACTCACTTGCCTCCAACCAAATCTTTTAATAAGTACTCAATTTTTCCAACATTTACTTGGAATATCTTTTTATCAATAATCAATTCTCATATGGATTTAATTCTGTTTCTGAATTACCTATTCTGTTTCAAATGTTATAGATTTGTGATAGAGTTTATTGTCTGGCCAGGCTTGTCCTCTCTCTTTAATCTCTTGAATTTTTTTCATGTTTATTCTTCCAAACACTTATAGTATCACTCTGGCAAAATTAAAATAAAGAGCCAGGTATGGTAGTACATGCCTATAATCCCAGCTACCTGGGGTTAGGGTTGTGGCTCAGCGATAGAGCGTTTGCCTCACATGTGTGAGGCACTGGTTTCGATCCTCAGCACCACATAAAAATAAATAAGTAAAATAAAAGTATTGTATCCATCTACAACTAAAAACATTTTTTTAAAAATCCCAGCTACTTGGGAGAATTGTGAGTTCAAAGCTAGCCTCAGCAACTTAGTGAGGCCTTAATCAACTCAGCAAGACCCTGTCTCTAAATAAAATATTAAAAAGCGGGTGGGGATGTGGCTCAGTAGTTAAATATCCCTACATTCAATCCCTGGTTACCCCCCAAAATAAAATTAAAATGAAGTTGGTATTTTTATGAGAATTACTTGAAAATTTATGTTAATTTAGGGAGAACTGGCTTGTTTACAATATTAATTCTCCTTATTCAAGATCAAAATATATTTTGCCATTTATTGGTCTTGTTTGTGTCCCTCAACAAAGTTTATTTGGCTAAATTGTGGTTTTGTACTTCAGAGGTTGAGAGTTAAGAAGAGTAATTCTCAATTATAACAAACTAGTATCATGTTCTCCCTCAAGGAGGCTTACCTAAAGTTCTCCTCATATTTGTCCTGCATCTTACTTATTGAATTTATTTCTGAGTAATCACATCTGTATCTTTGGCAAATGGAAAGCTTTATCCATATTTTCTAACTTGTTATATTTCTGTGATAGCTATTGTTGATTTTTTTTTAAATTACATACCAGCTATCTACCAGATTCTCTTCTTGTCTCTAATGGGTTTTCCCCTCAGTTGCTTCTCTTGGATTTTCCTGATATACAATTATATCAAGAAGAAATTACGATTTTTCCTGTTACATTTTTATATTAATTCTTTTTCTTTTCTTATTGCATGGGCTAGTACTTTTTAAACAATGTTAAGCAATAATAGTGACCATTGGCAAGTTGTTCCTGACTTCAGTAGAAATTATTCTAGCATTTTATTACTAGAAATAGTGCTGGATTTTAAATTTAAACATCTTTTTATCATGTTAAGGGAGGATCCATCGATTTTTACCATAAAAAGAGTTTAATTCAGGCATAGATGCTTAATTTTTCAAATTTTCTTTCACTATTTACTGAGAATCTTTTCTCCTTTAACTTATTTATATGACAATTTATGTCAAAAGATAACCTAATAAAAAACTATCCTTGCATTCTTAAAATGAATTTGTTTAATTGTATTCTGTTGTTGTTGCTTTGGATTCCATTTGCCATGTTCTTCTTAGGAGGGTGTTTTTAATCCATTAGAAAAGTTTATGCATGTCTTTTTTTTTTTTATGCTAACAGATATTAGAATTACTGTTATTCTTGCAGCCTTTTCCAAAAATTAGCAGAGGGGAAAATTCTTGTTTTAAAAGTCAATTTCAGGGGCTAGGGATATAGCTCAGTTGGTAGAATGCTTGCCTCGCATGCCCAAGGCCCTGGGTTCAATCCCCAGCTACCACACATACAAAAAAAAGTCGATCTCAAGGGCTGGGGATGTGGCTCAGTGGTTAAGCGCCCCTGTGTTCAATCCCCAGTACCAAAAAAAAAAGTCAATCTCAAACCAGCAAAAGATTCTCTGAGGCCATGTGATTCCCTTGGCATGGTCCCAAGAATGGACATGGGCTTAGTTTATTTTTCAAATATGTATTAAACACCCTCATATATGGTGAAATCATAAACATGGAAATTTGACTCTTAAAATTACTGTGCAAGGCAACAAAAAAAATATCCAACATGTTACTGGATCAAATGTTGAAAGGGACTTTCCGATTGTCTTTAAATTTAAACTAAGGTTCAAAGAAGAACATAATTGATAACACATATTCATACATCTAATGCAAAAGCAATGTACATCCTGGAAAGATCACAGGATAGAAACACTGGTACTGTGAC
This sequence comes from Geosciurus inauris, assembly GCA_004024805.1. Taxonomy (NCBI): domain Eukaryota; kingdom Metazoa; phylum Chordata; class Mammalia; order Rodentia; family Sciuridae; genus Geosciurus; species Geosciurus inauris. The sequence continues at coordinate 16,294 of PVHX01011080.1, read as the reverse complement.
CTACTCCAAGCTTATACGAAAACACACACTATTTTCGAGGAAGATTCAGAGAGTCATTTAAGTTTAAAGCTGTCAACAGTCAGCAGTACTACAGCACTTCCTTAATGTTCCTCAGGGATGACCCTTCTTAAGCCAAGTGAGGAAAGAGCAACAGGAAATTCCCTTTTAGAGAATGGAGATTGTCTTCCAGACTAGACAGCTGGTATGTTAGACTTCAGCCAAGATGCTGAGCCGCAAAGACTCTCTAGTACCCCTGAGTTAATTCTTTGGGGATATTGGCAATGCCTTAGGTTGTTCATATTCTGTGTAAACATGAAAGCTTGTGTAGACAAAAGTATCAAGAGAAGAAAAGACAGGCATATGAGTAGATTATCCTTTCAGAGCTTGGGGCAGAGCAGGGGGAAAAGATATTAAATTTTCCCCTAAACTAAGGTTTTCTCCAGTAATCTATCTTGAAACTTCTCTACCCATGAGGGCTACCTGCCAAGACAAGACAACACTAGCAGAAGAGGGTCTATAGTTTATCACCCTATCCCAGGGTCCAAGAGTTCTAAGAGCTTACCTGGAGAACAGATCTCCAATACTGAAGCCAGCACCATGCCAAAAGTAGGTCCTATGGGGTCTCCAAAGAACCCGCAAACATTTCCCAAAATCAGAGAGCCAACTTTGAGCTCCCTGACACACGGTAGGTGCCACAGCTAGATTTTATGGCCACCTTTCAAGTTTGGCACTGCCACTTTACCTCTCATTTCTTCCTTCTTGTCCTAACAGAGGGGGAGCTTAGAAGCATAAAGAAAGGGGTAGGAAGAGTGGAAGGACAGGGCTGACTAAAGGTGAAAGAATAAAACACCACATACCTTTCCCTGTGGTTTACAGGTTTTTAATATGGACCAAGCTTAGTGGCGACTGGAAGAGGGCCAGATGTTTGGAACTGGATGAGAGAATGAAGTTGCAATTTGAACTAAAAGAGGAATTTTAATACTAAAAATGAGACAGCTGTAAAGCCAAAGATGCCTGACTGGAAAAGCTATGGGATATATCCAAGCTATTGCCAATGTGAGAGAGACCCATCAGTCCATATTTGAAGATGGGTGAGATAGAGTCACCCAGCATAGTCAAAATTACTCATGAAAATTTCTCAGGAAAGGGTTACATCAAAGACTAACACTCCATTTTTCATTATTTCCAACAGAGCAAATTTTTCTCCCAGCACTGCCACAGATTTCAGCTATTTCAGCAGAACACAGATGAAGTCATTGGCCAAGTTTGACAGCCATGTTGTAGGAAAAATATGTATCTTTAACATGAGAATCACAGCCAGCATATCAGTGTGCTCACAACATAAGAGGCTCGGGGAAATTGGGTCTGTCTGAGAGAAGGGAGGACAGATAATGGTCTCCCTGCTGATTCTGGGCAAGGGACCCACTAAATGCATTGGTGACTGGCATCATTTCCTTGCCCTAGTCAAATCTTTCTCCTCCTTTCCCTCTTTCTTTTTCTGACTCCACCCAACTACACACATCTAGATAGGTCTGACTGCACTCTGTGAAGACCCAAAGATGGGTAAGATACATTTCTTAAGGAGCTCTCATAGGTGGCAGAGAAGAACAAATATGTAACAGGTCCCTTAGCAAAAAGTAAGAGTAAGATCTTGTGGGGGCACAAAGGATGTAGTGGTCTTCACACTGAAGAAGATAGACTTCCCAAGAAAAGTGAAAGGGCCTAACCCAAGCCCACCATCCTAAACAAGCAATGCCAGCACCCCAGGGAGGCATCTCTTCCAAGGTGAACTTGGAAACACTTCTTAAAATTGATAGCAGCAAAAATAAAATCTTTTATTTACAAATACTTGACAGTAGTTTCTTAAGCCCTTTCAAGCGGTCAGATGAGAATATTCTAAAAAAGGTTGAGTCTTTACAAAAGTATTCAAGTTGACAACTTCTGGAACCCAAACTAGACCCATTTTGTCTGATACCTGCTTTGGCATTCCACACCTTATACTCTCTGAAACAGCCAGCCATTGGTAAAACTCTTAAAGCTCATTGCCCCTAGAGTATTATATTGGCACTAAGTATAAACAGGTATGACATAACTATACATAGGTTCCTGAAAAGATTTGCAAAATATCAAGAATTACAGGGGCCAGGGACATAGCTCAGTGGTGGAGCTCTTGCCAGGTGTGTGTGAGGCCCTGAGTTTGATTGCCAGCACCACAAAAACAAAATAATAACAAAAGAAGTTCAATACCATAAATGGCTGGTAACAGAGGCATAAGACTTAAGTGTATGGGAATAAGAGATTTTTATTTATATCTTCATTTTGAGCACCATGAACCAAGATGAGATGCACATAGCAATTCCTTTGCTCTCATGGGCAGATATTCCTCCAACAACCCCAGGTCTGATTTTGATCCGAACTATATCAGCCTGAGAGCAGCATTTCAGCTCAAGCCCAGTTAGTAGCCCCTTGGCTATAATGCAGGGGGCAATGGAGAAAGACAACTTTTTGCTTCCCAGCTGGTCACTAGTACAAAGAGAATCAGAAACCAGATCTTCTGATTTTCCATCAATCTTTCTACCCATTTTATCTAAGTTCAGACTCCTTGGCATGGCATGTCTTCAACTGTCTTTTCTGACTGACAAATTAATAATAAGTTCTAATTTTTGGCTTCCACATCTATATTCCTTTAACTGCCTGATAAAACTAGCTGATCTTTATAAATCAATTCAAATGACAGCTTTTTTTTTTTGGTACCAGGGATTGAACCCAGGAGTGCTTAACCACTGAGCCCCATCCCCAGACCTTTTTATGTTTTATTTTTGAGACAGGGTCTCACTAAGTTGCTTAGGGCCTTGCTAAGTTGCTGAGGATGGCTTTTGAACTCATGATCCTCCTGCCTTACCCTCCCAAGTCACTGGGATTACAGGCATGCACCACTGCACCCGGCTCAAATGATAGCTTTTTAATGAACCTTTTTCTATAGATTCTAGGACAGGTCTACTTTCGACTATACTCTGGCATTTTTTTTACTTCTTTCAAAGGTTCTACCACATTTTGCCTTTATGTCGTAATTGAGTGCCAGGAGATTGTAAACTCCTTAAAGTCCTTGTCTTTACCCCAGTACTGGGGACGAAGCCTTCCACAAACAGTTTTAGTAGCAGAATACATTGCAACAGAATAGACTAACCTATTTTTGAACTTAAAAAAAAAAATGTGTAGTTTTACTCAACAAAGGTTCATCAGAATCTCACACTAAATGTTCAGTGGAAGTTGAGGGAGGCAGGAGAGAGGGCACCATAATCTCTCAGGAACCAGGCCAAGAGTTTCTATCTCAATTTGAGCTTCTGTGATCCTTCCATCAAAAGATGGGAATGTGGAGAATTGAACACTGCCTCTTAAATCTTCCTCTCCGGAGGTAACCATGACACTTCCCATCACATTTCATTGGCCAAACAAGACATATGGCCATGCCTACTTTTAGGACAGAATGAAAAAGTGTGATCCTACAGTGCAGTTGAAAGAAGGAAAATGAGAATGATGAACATCTTAATGTGTGTTCACACCATATGCACCAGGCTATATCTCACCGTGGACATTGATCTGTTTGTTACCTCTGCTCAGGACACTCTGCCCACGTTGTTCCTTCATTTGAATAGCTTCCTCCCGGTCAGAGCTCCTCCTTCCCACTTAGAGCTCATCTGAAGATAGGCCTACCCTAGCCTACAGTCACCACCATCAGCAAATCCGCATAAAGTTCCCCTCAATATGTCCCAATTAATCTAGCCATAAAAGATCATGGTCACACTGGATTGCAGTTTGGCTTTTTACTTGACTCTTTCCTATTAGACCAAGGATTGGCAAACTATAGCTCAAATACTAAATCCAGACTGGTACTAGTTTTTTGTAAATAAAATGTTTTTTTTTTTTAATATAGGAATGATTATTCACTTACATATTGCTGACTCTTTTAAGATACAACAGAATCCAATAGTTGTGACAGAGGCTTTCTGGACTCGAAAGGGGTCCATAGTTACTATCTGCTCCTTTAAGAAAAAGTTTGCCAACCCCTGAGCTAGACTATAAACCCCTTGAGAATGAAAGTTATATTCTTGGTACCTTCTGTACCCCAGCACATAGCGGAGTAATTGGTTCATACTAGATATTCAATAAATGTAAGTTGAATACATGAAAAGAAAACACATAAGTGTTTATCAGATTAAAATTATCTTCAAGAAAAATGGACATAAAACAGGGAACAGAGGGCATCAGAACTTTTAACTTTGGCAAGACAAACTCTCTCAGATTTCCTGTTCCAGCTACAGATACTGTCACTTTTGTAAAAATGAGTAAACACTGGAAATCAACATTAATTTCCTAAGTGTCACAGCAACAAGAATTTGCCACAGCCTAGTTAGAACAAATTAAGCAACTGTGACACTTAACGAAATATTTAAAAACTACAAAATTACTAAATCCACATCCATTTACTCTGTAGAATATTTCATTCTCTTTGATTCACAAATCTGACTTAAATGAAGTGCAGACCCTTTCACACAATATTGTACAACCTTCAAAAGTACCACAACTGGTACAGACTGGTACAGACTGCCCCCAAGCTGGGTGTAGGCACTCAGAATTTCCAGAAGTAAAAATACACAAGATCAGGCCCTGGTGATTTTACAGTACTTGGAAAAAAAAAAAAAATCTTAAAATGCAGGCAAACCTGAGAAGTACAGCATCCCAGCTTGTTTATAACAGCAATTTCAGCTAGCACAGATCCACAATTTATTTGCAAACAGATTAATTAATGTTTCAGCAGCTGTTTGCAGCCAGTCTGTGATCTCACAGAGCACAGATGACATTTCTTCTTCTTCTATTCCACAGGGGCAGTTTCAGCAATGCTCAGATTAGGTTTTTATTCTATTAGCCCACATGATAAAATAAGTTGAGTCCTGAAGCAGCCAAGATGGCTTTACAAGATCCCCAGGCCACCAAGTCTCTGGTGATTCCCCCATGCCACCTTTCTTGGGCTTCCTTTTAATTATGGCCCCAAAATGCCAGTTTGCAAACAGATCTGCAAGATGAAAACCTGACGTTTTAAAAATTGTTTTTCCCTTCTACTTTTAGGTCCCTCCGGGTTGGTATTCAGCAATGTGTACCACTGGGTGCAATAAAAGCAAATGCTTGAATATTTTTCAGTAACCTGACAGAGAATAAACAAATGGAAGAACAAATGCTAAAGAGCCTGCAAGTAAAGCACGGAATAAGCTGGGTAGATCGCTCCTGACAAAGCAAGGCAGCTCTTCTGATTGTATTTCTCTCCTTGAAGGAAAAAGAAACAGAAGACAAGACAAAATCCCCAAAGCCTCACTAGGCTAAATTTCCTTACTCTTCTTTGAACAGACTACACAGATTTTGTTGACTAATTGAGATCAATCCCAGTTGTAAATCGCCTAGCTATCCTACAGCTTTAATTAAGCTACCAGAGGGAGCTGTTTATCAATTAACACTTGTTACAAATTATTAGTAATTATATGGACTTTGTGTATATTCTATAGCCTGCAAGACCAAAACTACATTTCCCAGTTGTTAGGGAAGCAAATTGAATAGTTAATGGGCTATTTGGATGAAGGCTGCAGTCATCACTGTAATTATAGAATTCCTTCTTTGGCAGGAAGATTTAAGGTAGGTTCCAGCACTAACAGCAGTCATCGAATAAACATCATAAACAGTAAGTGCTGCTTTCACTAGGGCTTAGCCAGACCATATTAACTGGTGGGTTTTCTAATATGGACTTCAGGTCTGTATTTACTTTTTGTGTAATAAATATAATGAAAATGGGGATATTAGGGGAAAGTTGATAATGTATTCAAGCATTAAAGCTACCTCTTGCAGTATGCGCTACGTTCTGTGATAATTTTAATTGGCTTAATTGAGATGCACAAACCTGATTAATGTTTAATTCCTTTATATTAAAAAAAAGAGTCAAGTAGTTCGACATTTCTTCAATTATGTTAGATCTTTCTAGACTTCAAAGGAATGTTACATTAGACAGCTAGATACGGGGCGAGCTGATTAAAGAATAAAGACTGCTCATTATAATCTAAGAGTACAAAATTGGTTTGTGTAGCCTTTGAAAGTCAAAATTATGAGCTAAAACTTGAGCTACAGTAATTAACCCAATTTATAGTCATTTTTGCTTATCTATTTGCTTATGATTAGTAATTTAAAACGATCTATGGGATTGATTTACAGATCTAAAGCCCATTCTGGGACCCAAAATGTTTTGTCCTTGATTTTTTTTTAAATATTGGAGGAATATATTTAGTAGCACTAGTAAATATCTATCAATCAGTGAAAAATGTGAGTATAAAAAGGATTTGATAGTCAATTACATTATTCTAGATGCATAGAATACTAAAATATTTGTATAATGTAATCTATTTGGAAAAATTTTAGCTTAACTTGCATTTTCTGTGGCTCTGTAGAAAAATGAAATTGATGAAAAAGAAAATCCTGAAATGATCAACTCTTTATTACCCAGAATAAATAAGATGTTTTTAAAAAGGTAAACAGATGGAGGGGCTGGGGTTGTAGCTCAGTGGTAGAGCATTTTCCTGGCACCTTTGAGGCACTGGGTTTGAGCCTTAGAACCATATGAAAATAAATACATAAAATAAAGGTATTTTGTCCATCTGCAACTAAAATATATATATCAAAAAAAAATTTTAAAGGAATTCATGTGGAAATGTAAGATGTAGAGGGGGCATTTAACTTATACTTACATGGAAGTCACCCCTCTTACATCTATGCACTTTCCAAAGTGTTCAAAATTCACTTTAGGGGGCAGGATCATGAAAGACTTTGGTAGAGGATGGGGCAAGAACCAGGAGGAAATAAGGGCACACTAGAGATATATCTATCAGAAATAAGCACTCAAACTGATTAGCACATTTGTTAATTTTGAAACATCTCCAATATCTCATTGATAGAGGAATATGATAATCATGCATTTGATGAGGGACACATAAAAAGCTAAACAGACAAAATAGGGCAGAAAGAAAGCTCCATCAGAACCTCATTCAGCAGAGTCTAGGGCTCAGAGCAAATAATTTTTTCTGGGGCCTTTGTGATAGTATAACTCTAGGCCATTTATCGTATGAGTGAATGTGTGTGTAATAGCATTTCTCAGAGTAAGTTTCATGGAACATAAATTCATCTAGATGCTCCATAAAAAGGGGATTCCATGAACAAGAAACTTTGGGAAACTTTATACTCTATGCTCTTTTGGAAGACTCATAAAAACCATTAGGATATTAAATGTTCTACACATTTCATTAAAGAATGATTCTCTCACTAAATACCAACTAATTGCCAACATCCTCAGACTACACTAGTATAATAATGTAAATATAAATAAGATACTGGTTCTTATTTTTCCTAGAGCATTGTTGATTACATTGGTCCCAATAAGTGAACTTTTCCCACTTTACCTGCCTCATTGGAGAAATAAGTTCACATGCCCTAGCAGAGACATGGACTTACCTTCATTACTTTCAGCAGATAGCACTGAAGAAGAGTAAGGTTTTCCTTCTATTATTTCTGCCCATTTGCATTGGTCTATACGTGTGTGTGTGTGTGTGTGTGTGTGTGTGTGTGAGACATGTGTTAGAGTTTGCAATTTTAAAGATATAAAGGAAGTGTGTCCCAAAATTGGGGGGAAATGATGAGCCATTTTAAACTTGATAAAAATATGAGACATGGAATTTTTTTTAAGTACTACCCAAATACATAATAAAAATTTATTTCCCATTGCCTCAATTATATATAGATATGTGAGTATATATATATAGATAGATAGATATGTGTATATATAGTATATATATAGTGTATATATAGTATATATAGATATGTGTGCAGGTATGTGTGTGTTCTCTAGCTGCATCTACTTAGAAAGACTAGAAGTAATGATATCTTGTTACTGATGAGCACACCTAGCATTCAGATCTTGGCTTTTAAATGCCGTTTTTCACCAGAGGGAATTAGGGTTCCAAGATGAAATGACTGGTTCCAGGGCTGTGGTGGGATATGTACAAGATGATTCTAGAACATCTTACTATGCCAGAGAAGAAGGAAGTATTCAAAGACTGGTGGGAACATGTCAGACAGAAACCAGCTTCAAAGAACTCCCCACCAAATGGTGGGGGGGTAGGTTATGGGAAGAATGGAGGAATTTTGGTTAAAGGAGGGGAAGGGGACATGGGGGCAGGAAAGACGGTGGAATGAGATGGACATCATTGTCCTAGGTACATGTATGAATGCACATATGGTACAACTCTACATCGTGTACAACCAGAGAAATGAAAAGTTGTGCTCCATTTGTGTACAATGAATCAAAATGCATTCTGCTGTAATGTATACCTAATTAGAATAAATACATACATACATACATACATACATAGGAAAATAAAAGAACTCCCCACCAGAAAAATCTGGGTCATTCTGAGTATGAATTATCATAACAAATTACAACCCATAGGATATGATAAAAGTCTGTGAACCCATACAGTTAGAAAGAAAAGGAAAGAAGGAAGAGTGGTGGGAAGGAGGGAGGGAGGGAGGAAAAAAGGGAAAGAGGAAGGAAATATAGCTTTTCCTTAAAGTAAAATGCCAACTAATAAATCAAAAGTAATCATGAAATTCAAAATCACCATTTGACAATCACCACAGTAATAACTGAGACAAGAATCATTATGGATATATACCTTGATGAGAAATAAAATATTTGCATTTGTCTCAAAGTATCTGTCCATGAAACATTTATTAATTACCAAAGGTGACTTTCTAGTGGAGAAATATGCCACGTACCGTGTTGCCCAAGTGATCAAAGCCAACATGACCATTAAGGAGACATACTGACATCATATGCCTCTTGATGTGAGACACTGAGTGGGACACAACATCACTTCTGTTATTTCTCTGCCAAAATGTACAGTCTGAATCTAATCATGAGGAAATATTAGACAAATGCAAACTGAGGGACTTTCTAAAAAATGACTAGCCTCTATTCTTCAAAGATGTCAAGGTCATGACAGACAAAGAAAACTAAAGGACTGTCCCAGATTCAAGAAGACGAAAAGACATAACAACTAAATGTAATAACTAAATGTAATCCAGAGGCATCATAGATTGGATCTTAAATAGGAATTTTTTTTCCTTTTGCCCTAAAGAATATTCAGAATAATTGGCAAAATTCAAGTAATGTTTGTAGATTAACTAATAATTAACACTGTATCCAATCTGGGGATGTGGTTTAGAAGAGGGTTCAACTGGCATAGGCAAGGCTCTGGGTTCAATTCTCAGTACCACACACACACACACACACACACACACACACAACACTATCCATATTAATTTCCTGATTATGATAATTACACTGCAGTTACAGAAGATAGAGTCATTGTTTTTAGAAAATATACACTGAATATAGGGGTGAAATTGCATGTCTGTGACTTATTATCAAATGACTTAGAAGAAATAGATTTTTACATGTGTATATATGTATGTGGAAAGAGAATATTAAGGCACATATGGTAAAAATGTTAACATTTGAGGAATGTAAAGGAAAGACATAAGGATGTACTATTTTTGAAATTTTCTATAAATCTGTTATTACTTCAAAATTAAAAAGAAAAGAGAAAGTTTATGCGCTAGAAAGAAAATACACTGGGAAGAAGCCCTGAGATGTGTGTGCTTACCTAGTTATACACAGGCCTTTTCAGTTAGATTCTCTGATGTGTTGTCAACTATTTACTTGAAGGCAGTCAAACTGCGTGGTTCCTCAAGCCATCTTCCTCTTGGCCCTCCCACCTGTGCTCCTGCCAGTGCCCAGGTCCGAGAGCTGCTCACAGGACCCGAGCCCTAGAAATAACTTCACACCTTCTTCAAAGAGGACTTGGTTAGAAGTCTGTACAGTATACCAATGTGGCACATTGCAAATACTTGGTGCTACCTCTGGGAGAAGATAAAGTTGCTCAAAACCACAAGTAATCATAGATCAAAGTTCTCAGAATCACTGATAGAGAGAAGAAGTGGTGAAATCTTCATGTCTTTTGGTCTTTCAGACCAAAAATTACAAAAACCCATCATGTTTTATAATGTGCCCTATCATAGCAATCACAGGTTGGGGAAAGAAAACAGCCACAAAGAAAACAATATGGGGGGCTGGGATTGTGGCTCAGTGGTAGAGTGCTTGCCTTGCATGCATGAGGCACTGGGTTCGATCCCCAGCACCACATAAAAATAAATAAAGATTTGTGTCCATCTACAACTAAAAAAAATTTTAAAAAAAAAGAAAACAATATGGCAGCCAGGTGTGGTGGTGCACACCTGTACTCCCAGCACTTTGGGAGGCTGAGACAGGAGAATCACGAGTTCAAAGCCAGCCTCAGCAATGGCAAAGTGCTAAGAAACTGACTGAGACCCTGTCTCTACATAAAACACAAAATAGGGCTGGAGATGTAGCTCAGTGGTCAAGTATCCCTGAGTTCAAGCCTCGGTACCAAAAAAAAAAAAACAAGATGGCAACTGTATGGAGTAGCTAAGAAGATGAATGAAAAAAAGAAAAAAAAAGGGAGAGGAAAAGCTTTGACATTGGGATCCCTGAACGTTCAGCAAAACAAACACTACAGAACAAATTATAAGAGATAGTATAGACTTTGGGAACTGAACAATCTTCAGCCTCTCCTTTTCTGTTTGTGTCTTTAGATACTGGGTTCATTTTATATAAATAAAATGAGAGAGAGAGAGAGATGCACTTTATTATTTTGTTTTATTTTGAAATAATTTCAGATTTAAAGAAAAATTGCAAAAATAACATTCATATACAGTAAATATGTCTATGTTATACACACAGATATATTCATTGAGAATAAAGACTTTTTGATATGTACTCTCAAGATTTAAGGCTTATTTTATGTTTTTCAGCATATGAAATCTCTCTCTGAAAATGTTACTAGACAAAAGGCAAAATGTTGCTTATGAAGAAAAGTAGATATTCCCTGAATTAACAAAATAATTTAATGAAATAATGTTTATTTTTGTGGGGGTTTTTTTGTTATATTTTGTTGTTTTGGATTTCTGCAAGGCCTCAGGAAAATACAACAGAGATTAGAATAAGGTGAGCCCAAATCAAATTAGATTTCCTCGGGTGGTGGATGGGCCTATAGCACATCTGGAAGAAGAAAGTCATTCCTAAAACATGGTTCCTCACTGCTCTGCTGCTAGGCCATTGTAAGACTCTGAACAAGTCTATTAAACACTCTGGGCTTCAATTTCTCTGCCTGCTAAGTGGAAAGCTGTGTATAAAGGGCAAGGAGAGAGAAAGGGAGATCAGTTCAAGGTCTAAAGCTATAACCCAGGCCATGACTAATAGTTCGGGTCAGGATGGTGACCCAATGTCGAATGAGGGAGTTGAAACAAACAGTCCACTGAGAGCCTATGAATTTATCTGTAGGACCTTCTAACCAACTCAAGCTGAGGGGGGAAATCAAGAATGTGCCTTTGTCACTCAAGGTTGTTATTATCAATCTGACTCATCTACCCAACATCAAACAATAATATTTATTGAATACATGCTAGGAACCAAGACCTGTGCTCGGTGCTAGGACCTGTACAGAGTTATATAAGAAGCTGTATTGCTGTGCTTAGAAGCTCATAGCCTCATGGAATACAGAGACCAGCAAACCAGCAATTGCAGTACAGTGCAGTAAGGCCTAAGAGTGGGAAGCTCAGAAGCTAAAGGATCACAAATAAGGTCCAAGTTATTCAATCATAGTAGCATCAGAGAAAACTTGTTGGAAGAGGTGACATTTAAGCAAAGAACAAAAATGAATTACTCAGTCAAAAGAAATTGGGCAGCGTGGGAGGCAGGCATAATTTTTGAGCAGAGAAAAAAGCAGGTATGAAGGGTTAGAAACGAGAGATGATAAGTGGAGGAGCTGACGCTGGTCTAGAGCAGAGCAGAGCATGCAAGGGATGGAGAGTGGAGAGTGCGGCCTTATAGCCCCTATTAAGAAGTTTGATCTATATCCTAAAGGCAGTGGGAGAACCAGAAAAGTTTTAGCAGAAGAGTAACAGTTATTCATCCATTTAAACAAATAAGTACTGAGCATCTACTACATGCCAAAGACTGTTCTAAATGCTGGAGAAATAACAACTAACCATGATGTTTTACGTGCACACACACACACACACACACACACATACATATATATGCACAGTTGGTCTGGCTACTGAGTGGAGAACTGGGTACAGAGAAGCAAGAAGGGAGAGGAGACCAGTTAAGAATATATTGCTATAAACCAGGTGAGGAATTGGGCCAGGGTGATGACCTTGGAAGTAGAGGAAATAAAGACTTGGGAAGCACTGGCTCCCCTAGTGAATAGTTTCACTGCTGTGTCTAACAATAGGAAAAGAAAGTTTGGTGATGAGTAGCATTTAGCATGCTGCACACTTCTTTGAGAAGGCCAGACTCTTAAAAGCCTCCTAGTGAAGCATTAAATTATTGCTTTGACATCAAGCATTTCATCAAGTACTTTACTAGATTTGCCCATACTTACCTAGATGAAGCTTTATTAAAAGTACACAAAATTAGAAAGAAAATCACTTTTCCAGCCTAGCCTGCTCCATCCACAAACAAAAGTACATATGACTCAGAAAATAACTGCTAAACATAACCTTTTTCTAAGTCACCAGAAATATTGTTGGCAACTGCTGGTGACAACTTATTTCATTACATCCTAATGATGTAAACTGCTCCCTCAGGGTGAGTTAGCTTGCTGCAGACAAAATGCTTATTGCTTCTTTACTCATGTAGAACACAAATGATTGCTGTGAAACTCAAATCTGATATGCAGGATAGTAAGCTAACCTCATAGACCAACAGCCTCTATGAAAAATAAAGTTGGTTTAACAAAAACACATGTCACTCCTCAAATTACTTCCATGTTGTATTCTACATGTGCAGCCTATGAATCCAGGTTTCATAATAAAGCCTGGAATTCAGGATCCAAGGGAATTTCTTGGCATAGTTCCAACCCTTCTCCAGCCAGAGCTTAGTCATCAATAGACTCCAGCTAAAGCCGCCATGATTAACTCATGGGAGACAGGCCTGCATGAAACCCACATATCACCTCCAGCTGGAGCCAGTGGCTTTAAAGTATCTGCCAGGTACCAGGTGTTTCTGAAGTTTCTGGAGCATCCATCAGAGACATAGACTTGCTGGACCTCCTGAGACATGAGTGTGCACCTCTGGGAGCATAACAGGAGAATCTGCAGATTTAACAATCCTCTGGGAAACGCCAAGTCTGCCAGCTTCTTTCAGGGGTAACCTGAGTGGGAGAAGGCACAGAAGATTCATCACACAACCCACAGAAGCAAATGCAGCTTGCTGGTGGGCACTGACCTGAGCACCATGCTCACACACCCTCATCACCTCCAGTTGCAATGCTGGCCCTGCTTTCCTGATGTCGTCTTCTTTTGGTTCCATCTGCAAGACCTTGGGCAAGTTGTTTAGCCTTTCTGAGCCTTAGTTTCCTCAAATGCAGAATAAAGATAGTATCATAATTGACTAGGTTGTTATAAGAATTAAATAAGTTAATAGATTTAAGTACCAGATATACACCATGCAATCAATAACAGTTACCTTTCTAAAAAAAATTTTCTGGCTGTACACAGGTCTAACTTTTCGTTTCCTTTGGAAAACTCTACCTTTGTTTTTCCCTCTAAGCAAAATGTATTTCCTTTTGACCCTCCCCAAAGTGTACATCTTCAGGTTCTGGACTGTATTTCCAGCTGGCAAGCTCCAATCCTGCCCAGTCTGGCCTCCCTAGAGCTGGCCCAGTGCTATGGGATTCCTGTGAGTCTGGAATCCTCCTCCAAGTGCCATCCTGCACAAGAGAACCTGAGTGGTCTAGAACTCAAGATCTGCACAAGTTAATTAAACTGCTGTGGGCTGGAGGCAAGTGACATTCTTTACTTACCCCCAGGAAACAGGAACACCTGAGTCTGTCACCTTGCCTGAACAGCACAAGCGTGGTTATAATAACAGTACCACTGATTTATCCCCAAAACTGGGCCAAGCTCTCTGTTAAGGCTTTCTTCAAGAGACCTAGGAGATAGGTATTACTCTTCCCATTTTACCTTTAAGAATACTGAGCCTTGGGGCTGGGGTTATGGCGCAGTGGTAGCGTGCTCGCCTAGCATGCATGAGGCACTGGGTTCGATCCTCAGCACCACATAAGAATAAAATAAAGATATTCTGTCCACCTACAACTAAAAAATAAATATTTTTTAAAAAAAAGAATACTGAGCCTTGGAGAAGTTGCAACCCTCACCCAATACTACAAGAAGTAGCACCCAGAGTTCCTAAACATGCAGCATGATTCCAGCATTTCTCTATATACCCTTACAGTAGGAATCAGCCAGAGAACTTGGAATCATAAAGTACCAACAGGAGTAAAATCAGAAAGTATCTAGCAGTCCACTTGGAGAACTTGCAGCCTCAAGTCAGTGTTAATCCAAATCAGACCTCCTTACCTTCAAGAGACAATGGTGTGTGAGATCAAATCAAAAACTGCCACTTAGGGATGGATGATCTTGAGTAAAGTTACCTAAACTTTCTAAGCCCCTTTGCTCTTCACTGGTAAAATTGGGAAAATAACACCTACCTCTCTTGTATATGAAGATTAAATAATTAAATAATAAAATTGTATAAATGCCTTAAAGTGGTAAACAAATATTAGCAATTATAATTATTCATTCCTTCCACTGATACATATTCAACACTCACTGTGTTCAAGGCCCTGGACATGCAAATGGGAAGTAGACAAGGTCCCTACCTATCAGCATAGAGTTTAGACTCTAGTAAAAAGGTAATTACAGAATAAGTGGTAAGTGCTAAAACAGAAGGTACATTATACAATGAAGACATGTGGGAAAAACACCTAGCCCTAACTTGTGGGGCCTACAGACGAGGGCCTCTGGGTGAAGAGGAAAACTGAGTCGAGTGCTGGAAATTAACCAAGGAAAGAAAGTGGGAGGAGATGACAAGAAGATAAAGGAAAGTCAAAGGTGTCCACTAGGGTTTTGGTTGGATATTGGTTCATTTTCCCAGTATAAGACACATTGAAAAGAACACGTGTTTGAAAGAAGCAATAATAAATTCTGTTTTGAATGTGATGAACCCAAGGTGCCTGGGGATAGCCAGGCAGAGCTGTCCAATAGGCAACTGGATAAAAGGACCTGGAGCTCAAGAGACTGGTTTTGCATAAAGCTACAGATTTGGAAGTCATTATCATGTAGATACTACTTGAAAGCATGAAAGGGGTTATATAGAGTAAAAAGAAAAGTGTCTAGCACAGATAGAAAAAGATGAGGCTGCAAAACACTTTGGATTCTGTTCTTTCCTGCTTTCACGTGGACCTTATTCCATCAAATACCCTACCCTTGCTTACTTACTTCTTTAACCTGTTTTTCTACTTTTTCTTTTCCATGGGCATTAAATAAACAAAAGTAGCTTTCGTATACTCCATGATTCTTCCCAGTTACAATCTTGTTTATCCCCTCCCCTTCAAAGCTGAAAATGTTAAAAAGTCTACACTTGGAATCTCCATTTCCTCTTCACCTGCTCCTGTCTCTCCACTGGAGCACTCTCATTAAGATCCTTAGTACACTATTTTTTTGCTAAATCCAAAAGGTATATCTCAGCTTTTATCTTATCTGACTTCTCCCGGGTTTTACAGGTTGGAAATGTCAATTCTCCCTCTTGCTTGAAATGTGCTCCTTCCTTTGTTGCCCTTAATTTCACACTTTCTTTACATCACCTCCCCACTCTCTATTGCTATTCCCCAGAATTCTTTTTTAGGCCCTTTTGTACAAATATATCCACTCTCCTTCCTCCAACCTGGAATTTGTAATCTATACCCAAGTTATTAGCCTAGGATAGACAGTAGTTCAATTCTTTCATTTCAGCAGGATAGAAGAACTGAACGACTATGACTGTCAGTATTTTTTTTTGGGGGGGGGGGGTTCGTAGTAAAAAGCTAAAAGAGTACCAGGCCCCTATTAGGGCACATGACTGTGATTCCAGTGACTCAGGAGGCTGAAGCAGGAAGATCTCAAGTTTGAGGACAACCTTGGCAACTTACTGAGACCATCTCAAAATTAAAAATATAAAGGACTGGGAGTGCATCTCAGTGGTAAAGTGTCCCGGGATTCAATCCTTGGTGTGGGG